>JAGDYQ010000232.1:543767-732951 GCA_021962125.1 Bulinus truncatus
CTAATAAACATATTTAAAAAAATGATTATCAATTAATTACATAACAGTGCAAAGGGGAATACCACTTCTTGCATCATGTGGAAACAGTTTAAAAACAAACATTCTTTTAAGTAAAAACCTTATTTTGAAAGAAAAAAAAACACTTTATTGTCTTATAACCGAAGGCTAAAAATTATTACTGGGACATTGCAAAGACGAAATACTAAAATGCAGTCCTTCAATGTAAGTCAATTATATTGGTACGTCCTATCGATAAGAAACGAAAGTAAAATTTGAGACCGGTCCCCAAGGTAAATCTCATTTCCATACATTTTTAACACAAAATGGTTTTAGGGGAATGTTCTGAACAAATGAAATTTATTCAAACAATTGACAAAATTGATGGCACGCAAATATATTTTTGTTAATTTCCTTTCTTCATATTTTTTAAATTATTAATTATTACTAATTTTCCTACTATTTGCATGCACTATAAATATACGATAAAAATGAGATGACAATGTGATGACAATATGATGACAATGTGATGACAATGTGATGACGACGTGATGACAATGAGAACATCGCACTCACTTTAATGACGTCTTTAGCTGCTTGGTGAATCCATTTTCACTTGTCAACATCTTTGTCTTTGCTGTAGACACGGACGAGAATTTCATTGAAGTTAACTGGACCTAATATTCTGCTGGCCTTTAAAAAATAAGAACACTTTAAAAAAAAAATTTCGTGAAATTTCAAAAAAAGCAAGCGCCTCTGCTAAAAAGTCATAGTTATGAAATCTGTAGCCCTTTGGATCATGTAAACCACTAGTGAAGCTGTTATTTGAAGAGCCCTTCTTTCATTACGATAGCGCAATGGCCATGTAGGCACCACGAGAAACATAGAGGGAACTTCCCCATGACATGAAAAAAAAAATATTTTGGTCGTCATCGGAGATCAAAAGAAAGGCTCCATAAAAAGCCTCATTAGTGTTTTAAAGATGATTTTTCGAATACTTAATTAAACATTATATCGTTTGCACGAACTTGTGTAAGTGTTTGAATAAATTTTATTTGTTCAGAACTTTTTTCACTAGGCGACTGTGTAGATCTTCAAATCTAAGCGACTCTGAAAGGACTTTATTTGCTTATTGTCTAACACGTCTAACATAACTTGGGGGTTGGATGGGGGGAAGCTAAGATCTGTAAACGGCGAGTTTGATGTAATAAGTTTGCATAAGTCACCAAAAAAAAACTACGAACGGATCAGTTAGTATTTAAATGAGACCTAATGGGTTTTACACGAGTAAATGAAAAATACTTCTTCTTTCCTCAAATGTTGAGCTGAATTTAGGTCAGATTTGCGGTAAACTTTTAGCCTTTCTACTGGGTTCTCTTCTTTCATCCCGAAGTCCGAATAGACAATCTGTTGAAGGGAGAAACTTTTAGTTCTAGAAGTGAAATATCTAAAATAACTAAACCATATCTACCTGACTCTGTGTAATCTATCAATGTGAACGTTCTTAGCAATATATAGTTTTAATGAACATGTTCTTAAATCATGAAAGGAAAAAAGACAGGCAATAAGGGAGATTAGTGGTATGGCAGAACAGTGGTGAGGGAGCACAGTTGTGAGGGAGCACAGTGATGAGAGAGCACAGTGGTGAGAGAGCACAGTGGTGAGGGAGCACAGTCGTAAGGGAGCACAGTGGTGAGGGAGCACAGTGGTGAGGGAGCACAGTCGTAAAGGAGCACAGTGGTGAGGGAGCACAGTGGTGAGGGAGCACAGTCGTAGGGAGCACAGTGGTGAGGGAGCACAGTCGTAGGGAGCACAGTGGTGAGGGAGCACAGTGGTGAGGGAGCACAGTGGTAAAAGAGCAATACACTAATATATACTAATTAAAGCATATACAAAATTATATAAAAAGAAATTTGTGTGTCGTTACCTTGACAATGATATCTGTTTCTTTTATCATCTGTATTTTCTGTGTCACTTCTATCGAATTTAGCTCTGACTGTAAATGTATATAATGTGTTAAATACTGCATGTAGAAATGTATGTAATAAAATAAATCTCCACACATTTTTTTTTATTAAAGACATGTTCTTATTTTATCTTTTATTAAAAACATGTGTCTTTGTAGCGTTTGGTTATGGCACACGTTCAGTAAATAGGTTAATTACTTTAGATAATGTTAAAGTCGTGATCACGTCATTGCAACATTGACATTTACCCAGCCAAAATGAGAAAGTCCTTTTCTAAGTGATATACTTTGCGGACAACCATTTATAGCATTGATTTTTATTTGATATTTTCATTCAGAAAAGGCTAAAAGGATCATGGCAGGGATAGAGTAGTTTTATACTAAGAGGTTTTATCTGTCGTTTATGTTTCGCGAGTAAAACAGTTAAAAACACTAATCATTTTACTTGTGAACTCATCTCTGGTCAAATGGATAATTTAACTGTGAAATGTAGATTGTTTCTACACACTTTTTGTGGCTTCAATTAACATCAATTTTAATTGATTTACCATAGAAAACCCCATCGCTCTAATAGTCTCGGGTATTAATCGTTAGAAATGTATCCTTGTGTCACTTGACAAAGGAGCTTCCCGCACAACGCCGGGCACACTGCTAGTGTTTTATAAAGTTAAAATCAGTTCAATTTTTTATGAGCTCACCTGTTTTTCACCTAATCTTTTAAAAATCATGAGCTGTATGTCTTTTTCAGTGGGTTCAGATTTATCGCTCTGAATAAAGAAAACGAAAAAAAATTATGTAAAAAAAAATGACAAATCTTAACGGATTGGAAAGTACCTAACGACATTTGACACTAATGACGTTTGTTGTCAGCTCTTTATAATTATTCACCGCGCAGACAAAAAAAAAAGAAAGACTCACTGCTTGTAAATTCTTGGGTGCCATGGGTGACGTCTCAAAGACACACGTATACAGATCTCTTTGAAATATTCTTCTGATTATTTCTTGGGCTCTTCTCAAACTATCTCGCTGTTCGTCACTCAGCTCATCTTCTGACTTGTTGCGAATCAAAGAAAGGACGAAGTCTGTCAGCTTCGTAAAAGCCACCATATCTCTGTGACTGTCGTATATAGACAATTCCTCGCTGTGAAAGTTTACACAATAATTATTTCAGCGAAGTTTTGTTCCATTGAGTTGCTTTGTTTTCAAACCAATTCGTTCATATAAATGTATTCTCCCTTATGTAAAACAACAGATTTACGTGTATCGTTATAAATGACTAAAATGGTCAATTTGACTTACTTTTTTCCTTTAAATCTGATTATCTCATTGTCCTCTTTAAGGGCATCAACAATCCTATCCATTAATTGACAAAAAAAAGGATTAACTCTCACAGCAGTTGTGTGCAATAATATGAAAGTCGTCTTCAAAACTAGTGATGCGCTAATGACGCAATGGGCATTGTGTGAGTAAATCATTTCAACATGTGAGCATAAATACTTACATGTGTGCTCACATGATTACTTACATTAGTTCTATTCCGAGTGTAACTTTGTGAGAGTAGGCGTATTTGTTGACAGTGTATCGAGTGTAGAACATGTTGTACAAGTTACTGATCTCCTGTTAAACATACGAGGATTGAAATAAAGAAAGCCGAGAATAAATAAATACAAAAAACATAACACCTTACCATGCCTCGTAACTTAAACTAGAAGAAACATAGGTGGAGAAGGGGAGATTGGAGTGGAATATTGTTAGCTATATAACTAGTTTTAAAATCAACTTTTTATAACTTGACACATAGCTTCAACAGTAAAATTAAATTAAATAAATTACTTAAATTCTGTCCAGTATCCAATCATCTTAAAAATTACTATTTTTTATGTTAAATAATTAATAAGTCAACAATTCGAAACACCAAAAAAAAAACAAACAAAACAAACTGATAGGCAAAAGTGAATCAAACGACATCAATCCGTCTTCAAGTTGCCAGTTTAACTATTGGATCGCGGACCTGTTCAAACTGCCAGCCTTATCTCTAATACAGATCTGCACCTCGCCATCAACCTCAATGACTCTGGCAAACTTCATGTAGCGGGAGGCGTCGAAATTGTTCTGAATCCCCAACTGGAGACAATCCCTGGCCAGGTAATCCCACTTGCAGACGTCAATACCGTTTCTTCTGTTGACAACAATCTGGAAATCCATCACAAAAAGTTAACTTTTTTAACCAGTGAAAAACATAATACAACAAATCATTGGTTGAAGCATGCATCCAGGGTCGGATTTACCATTAAGGCTACTAAGGCTACAGCATACTATGTAAAATGTGGAGGGATGGGCCAAAAGTAGATTTCACATGGGACACCTCAGGTAATTCTGTTTCCAAAAATTAGGTCTATTGTGGCAATTAGCTTTATGCTTATAGAGACCTGTATAAGGAATATTGTGGTAGTTAGTTTTATGCCCATAGAGACCTGTATTTAGCCTATTGTGGTAATTAGCCTTATCCAACGGAGACCTGCATTAGGCCGTTCATATATATATATATATATATATATATATATATATATATATATATATATATAAATACGGCGAATGTCTGCTAGTCGGCCAATAGCAGACAATAGACAGCTAAACCGGGCAATATGAGCATTAACCGGCCAATTGCAGACATCAGTTTGCTGAAAATGTATCTTGCATTAATGTTCGATTGGTGTTATCTCTTTTACGCGATACTTTCCCCATCGCCACTTCGACAATGTGTTTAGCTGGCCGATGTCTGCTATTGGCCGATTACCAGAAATAGGCCGTAGCATATATGATATAGACATACAACAATAAAATTTCGATCGGATGGAGACGAAACAAAATAAATCTATACATTTAACTCATACAAATAGGATTTATCTCGAGTTCGTCCTTCGTACGGCCACGCCTTTAGAATATGATTTATTATAATTGTATTGAACATTTTTTTTAAATATAATGTTATAATTACATTGTAAAAAGCAAAATAATGATTTAAAACAACAACAACTTTTTGAATGATTGTATCAATAGGACAAGTTTTTGAATGATTGTATCAATAGGACAACAACTGTTTTACAACGGTGTTTCTCGACGTTTTTTTTTTTTTTTGTGCAGTGCTATGATGAACTTTTGATACTCCAATTTGAATAGTAAACAGCACAAGTAAATATGTGAGAGAATTATTATTGGGATTGGTTTATGTTTTGTTAAATTTTTGTGGTATTATTTAGCACATTTTAAGCTAATGTTGGGGGTCAAAAAAACTATAAAGTCAACACAATTTTAAGTCATATCCAGTAAAAAAAATATAAAGTCAACACAATTTTTAAGTCATATCCAGTAAAAAAAAAATACAAAGTCAACACAATTTTAAGTCATATCAAGTAAAAAAAAAAGCACAAGGTAAGGCTTATGTGTAATTCAAATCTAGTTCACAAATATATTAACTCGTATCAGTCATTCAATTGTAACAATTTTATATTTTCTGTTTTATTTCACTAACGAATTTGTACTTGGGGTTCGGCCCCGGGGGTAATAGTCAAACCCTCCGTCCCTCAAGACTATCATTTAAATAGCAAAATGCCTTCCATCCCACCATTTCCCTCCTCCCCCCCCCCCCACCAACACATCTTCTTATCCCACACACCCACACACCCACACACACACCCACCCACCCACCCACACCTTCTTCAACTTCTGTACCATATTTGATGGGCTTAGGCATTGAACTCTCATAGTGGTCCCATGTATTATAATTTCATAGGTGCTAGTTTCTTCACAAATAATGGGGATAATGAAGTGCTGCTATGTATGTCCTGGTACGCAAGGTGTCTGATTCTTGATCGATTGATATATAGTACGAAACAACGTCATAAGACCAGGAAACAAAACCAATCAATCGACAATACACCAAAAAGAAATATATATTGGAATGGTATAAAAAATACAATGTACACCTACTTTATGGAAATGATCTATTTTGAGTACATGTAGGCATATTATGAAGGGTAAGAAGAATAAGAAAGAAAGAGGTTAATATATACCGGAATGAACCCGGAAGTGGGGATAATCACCTTTCACTTAAATAACCCCTACATTATTTACTTTCTATTACCAACAATGCCTTAGATGTTAGGTTTGTAAAATTTTTATTTGGTAATACTCATTTCACTTAGCAATTTTAAGAATCATTTTATTTATCAATGAAAGTTAACACCTATTACTTCATTTACTTGTATTTAATTTATACAAGAAATAGAAATGGATGACGATAATGCGCACAAATGTTGTACGCACTCTCAATACATTGGAAATATTATGTATGTCTTCGAAATAAATACAGATATCGTCTATCGAAATATTAAACCGCTTAAATACCTAAATCTTGAAAGACAGCAACGTGCTTTTACAGGTGCAAAACCGAGTGGTGAACCAAGTTTGGATTTTCTCTGTTCGACGATGTTGATTTCTAAACTAAGCTGCATAAACATAAACACACCACAACGTTCATTTACATATACATATACAGGTTTTGACATTTATTATTTTATTGCTCTTTTTTTTTCCTTTCCCATGTTGAGTTGACACACCACATTAATTTATTATTATGTTAGCTTTAATACTAAGTATTGTTTCAGTTTCCTCATTCAAAACTTGCGTATTTCCAATTCCTGTAATCATCAATTTATACATCAATAACCATCTAATCACCGTTGATCCTGTCGGCTTTGACCCTTCGATTTGCTCCTTTATAAACGTGATGTCCTTTTCACCAATTCCATAGGCTTTGAGCTTCTGTTTTAGATCGTTTTCAACCAACAAATGTTCAAACATTTCAGCTGACTGCTTTCTGTACTGTTTAAAAAGAAAATATGGGCATGGATTTAATGGTTGCAAGCTGACTGGTGAATTATATTAAGGGACTACTCTTTAGCTAAATATAATAAACAACTGTCAGAATAGTCTCGGATAAATATGGATCACATGACAGGGTGAATTGGTGTAACCCAGGTCGTGACGTTGCAGCTAACGGGTTTTGGCACCAATCACCCACATCCTTTAAGAGGGCCTCACTGCAGCTATATACTGAGGAAACCTGTGCAAGGTCATTATTTTGGCTTCTTCATATCAGTCATCAAGTGCAAATACTTTATAATCACTATTTCGGGGGTCCCCATGCGACCATAATGTCTCCGTAACAGTTACGGCCCTGGTTAAGAAAAAAAAAGTCTTTTCCAGAAATTTGTTACAGAAAAAAATCTGAGATATTTAATAATTATAGATACATCGTGGCGTGTTACACTCCATTTGATTTATCAAATTTATGATAATTTTGTTCGCTTTCAGTGATGTTTATTTACCTTTATTTTTCCTTTAACTGCTGGTAAAAACAGATTGACGTACACCCGAGAAAATGGACCCTGGCCTGCAATATAAAGAAAAAAATTGCTTAAAGATATATCACACATATAACTAGTACTTTATGTCTATAGACATATGTACAGATACATGTGTGTGTAAAAGCTAGCTTCCTATAGCCCATGCCATCCAGGCAGATGAAATGGAGAATTCATCTGTTTCTATAGCATATGCCATATTTATGGATTGTGTGACTAGCAAAACGTCCAGCATTTTTTTCTCACCCCAACTAGTTAATGAAATAGTTCCTCACCTAAGTTCCGACATAATCCTGCTATCTCCACACAAAGTATATCTACTGCAGTAATCCCTAATCTGGGCTGGGATTCACTCAGCGCCTTGGCAAATAGTCCCGCCAGATGGCATGCACTTAAATTTTAATATATGCGAAGACAAATAAAATGGGAAAATGCACTGCATAAACAAAACATAAATAATAATAGTTTATGGAAAAATAACGATTTTTACATGCAATAACATAATGAAACTTCAGACAAACTGGCTTGTTATAGCTATTATTATAGCCATTTTTTTCATAAAGTTTATATTAACCTTTAAAAATCTTGCTGTATGTAGGATGTTACATTGTATCTAGTATATCAAGACATTGAACAGTTTTACAAACAAAATATGCTGCTTCGTTCCTAATTTTGGATTAATCTCGTTGCTCCATTTTTTTTCTTGTTTAGCTAGATAATTGATGTAGTAGTTAAATACACACAAACCCAGTTGCTATTTATAACACTTATATCTCTAAATAGGTTCTGAAAAATCTTTACAATGCCACAATGACAACGGCCATATATGTAAACAATAAAGTGTTAACAGTAACTGGATGATTTTGAAACCTTTCACTAGCTCATCCGGTCAATATTGTTGAGTACGCAAATGTTAAGATGATAAGACGCAAACACAGTTGAACTTTTGTGTAATTCTAAGTTGTGCAAGCTTAACATACCCAAGAAATGTTCAAAACGATTGTGAGCAGCCCCAGATATGACAAAATAAACAGCTCCAGCTGTCGATATCACGGAGCTCTGAAACTGTGGTGTCACAACCATCTGAGTATGTGCTCAGATGAAGTTGTAATGCGTGACTGGTCGCTGAAGATCTTAAATATCACTAGATACGTATATCATAACTTTATCAGTACACACCATGGAGGACTGAAGATGTGAATTACTGTGCCCCAGAACTATTTATTACAAAGAGAAACCCTGGCCCCTTTTCCCACAATTTCATATATATATATATATATATATATATATATATACATGGGTTGCCGCTAGGAATTTTTCCAGGGGTAAATAATTTCCAGGGGGGGGGCAACAATAACAACTTTGATGACATTTTTTTTAAATGTAAGGGGGGGCAAATGCCCTCCTTTATATGACATTTTTTCAATGTAGGGGGGAGCAAATGCCCCCCTTGCCCCCCCCCCCATGAATACGCCCATGTATATATATATAATTAAAATTCGCAAAATGCATACCCCACCCCAATACAAGTGTTCGCCCCTCCCCCCCTAATAGTACTACCATTGAGTGTCAGGTTATACATTTAACCAGTGTACTTCTATCAGTTTCATTTTATTGAATATAAATTATTTGAATATATTGTATTACAACGACAGCTATTCACTGCTACCAGACAAAACGTATAAAATATCATATGGACACCTTTAATACTTTTGGCGATTTGCATTAACTCCATCAGTGGTGTTTCCTGTAGCTCGTCCAAGATAATTAAAAAAGCACAAGACAGTCTCCATATGATCTAGGGATGAAAAGCACACACACACACACACACATATACAAATATTAATATACTAACATAGTATTATATAAGAAAGGGAGATGATTTACATCAGAGATTACGCAGCCAAGAAAATGCATTAGTTTATTGTCTCTTCTCTCCTTGGGGACTGCGTACTTTTCACTTGATTTTATTTTTACTTGTGTAAAATATTTAATTTAAACGCGGACTTTTACTAAACCTTTAAGGGTGTTTTTGTCATTGGCTACTGTTAATGGCAGGGCCGACGGGCAGGCTCCGATGGCATCATTATTTTTTTTTTACAATCGAAACTCCACGCCAATGTGAGCTGGCAAGGTGCGGGTGGCCCACTTGTAGGACCTGCGATTTTGAAGGCTTTAGAATCTAAGCCTTCAATTTTTTTCCACAATTAAGCTCTCACGTCTTTTAGAACCCAACCTAGTCGTTGACATACGATAACCGTGGCAAGAAGTCATGATTTTTTGACTCATATAAAGATCTACTGCGAACAGTCGGATAAAGTAAAGCCAAATATTACGCATTTTCTTTTTTTTTTGTAAATTTTCACTGAGATAGTCGCACACATTGAAGCCCGTACATTCTTACTTAAAACGCCAAACCATGCAAGGATAAAGTAATAGGGGTTAAAAATGGCACTTTGAGGATAGTATGCTTGAAATCGATGCTGCTTGATAGGAGATATATAGTAGTCATCAAGCAGTCTCAGGGTTCTAAAATAAAATCAAACAATATGTCCAAACATATCAATCAATGTGAATCCTTTTATCAGTATATATGCATATATATATGTACATATATAGAGATGTATGTATATATATATATGTATGATATGTAAGTATGTATACTATAAAGCTTGATCTAGATCTTTACATGTAAATCTGACGACTTAACGCCATTTTTCATCATTTCGTCAGCACTCAACGATATCAAAATATGTCTCAAAGTTGTCTGTGTTTGAACTTCACAGCATTTTTCTGAAACAAATAACACAACCTGAAAATCTTATTTTTTCTGAAACCTATGTTTGATTTTTAGACATGGCTCGTTACAGACTAGAGAGCTGCACGGGAGTCAAAATCACACCCAGACCCACCCACTCCCGCGTTTTCAAAACCAGTCCCACCCGCTCCCAAAAGAAATTCCCCCCAGTCCTACCCGCTCCCGCGAAAATTTTTCCCAGTCCCACCCGCTCCCGCGAAAATTTTTCCCAGCCCCACCCGCTCCCGTCAAAAAATATTATTATAACTCATAAAAAATGGTTTAAAAATTTGTTTGTAGAAATCCTCTCGATAAACATACATGAAAAACATTTAAGATAATAAGTAAAATAAACAGTTCTACAGTGTAAGTCCATGTATAAATAAGACGTCATTAACACTTTCTGGAGATTTTTTTCTTTCTCCACAACATTACCCAAATGCCTAAAACAGTTGTGGCATAAGGCAAAATCTCATTAACAGGAACATTCCCATATTTTGCACCAATGTTTATCAACTTTGCTGCCGTTTCTTGGAAACTAGAGCCTTGACCAATGAAAGGACCTGATGTCTTTAGCGCACATTGAAACAATGGTGTTTGTGATTTCTATTTTAACCCTAACTGGAAACTGTTTAACAATCTTCACTTGACATGGAATGAAGCTAGTCATTGATGTAATTTTTGGAAATGGTGATCTGTTTTTACAAAACTCGAGATGCTTCCACAGACCATTCTGTACCATCGTAGTGCCTTCCAAGTTATAATGGTATCGCATCTTGTACATACTACGAATGGCACATCCTCACCATCCAAGAGCAAACGAATGAAACTTTCCCAAATATTGCTCTTACCATCTTTATTTACGTAAAACTGAATACGCTCGCTTTTTGCGTAAATTAACTTTTGAATGTTTGCTTTATTATCCATTATTTGAAAATTAAAAAAGAGAATTAGAGAAGTATGTCTGCCTGTTTCACTCTTATTTGCTCGCTCCTTTGTCACAACTCAAAAACCAATCAAACTCGAGGCATTGTTAGTACAACGATTTATTAACATAAATGTACATCAGAAATTCATCAGAATACAAAAGTCCATAAATGAATACACTTCAATAATTCACTCTGCCTCAACTCTTACTAACTAGAGATCTCTAAAACTCCTCATAACTACTAATTTCTCCTAACTTCTCTTAATTAACTAATGTCCGAATCCAGCCCCTATTTATACCCCAACGTCCATGCCCTAATTACCCTAGGTACGTCACAATCCCTTCAGTATTTTCCTAACTATCTAATCTTTCTAGGAGCGTCACCTGGACGTCATTGTTAACCCAACTAGCCTGTCCGACGTCGCCTCTCGGTCTTCACACCTTTGCTGTCTACTATTCTATTGTTTCCCCACCTTGTCCTAAGTCGTCTGTCACCATGTCACCCTTATTGGTATTACTCCTAACTCTTAGATATCTATTATATTAAAACGTCGAAGGGGATAGTCTCTGTCTCTAAATCTACTCTAGCGTTTTGACCTAAATATCAAGAATGTCAAGGAAAGGCCTTGAACTAGGTGTATATCACAAATCATCCCAAGATAATCCGTGCGATTTGATTGATTCATCAGAAGTCTGCGAGAGTCTCAACTCAAACAAAAACCCAAACCCTCGGGACTCACACAAAAACAAAACCCAAACCCACGGGACTCCCGCAAAAACAAAACCAATCCCATGGAACTCCCGATAAGTTTATTTCCAATCCCGCGGGACTCCCGCAAATCCCAATCCCGTGCAGCTCTCTATTACAGACGGGCAACTCAGTGAACAAGGAAGCGTTTAACATGCATACATTAGAAAGCAAACACAAGGTTTATTTGTATTTAAACAATGGCAACTAACTTTGTTTGTATTTAAACATTTGAAAATAAATATGTTTGTATTTAAACATTTGAAAATAAATATGTTTGTATTGAAACATTTGAAAATAAATATGTTTGTATTGAAACATTTGAAAATAAATATGTTTGTATTTAAACATTTGAAAATAAATATGTTTGTATTGAAACATTTGAAAATAAATATGTTTGTATTGAAACATTTGTAAATAAATATGTTTGTATTTAAACATTTGAAAATAAATATGTTTGTATTTAAACATTTGAAAATAAATATGTTTGTATTTAAACATTTGCAACTAAGTTTGTTTGTATTTAACCATATTACCTAAGTTTTTGTTTGTATTTAAACATTTGCAACTAGGTTTCTTTATAATTAAACAGTTGCAACTAAGTTTGTATTTAAACATTTGCAACTAAATATGTTTGCATTTAAACTAAAGCTGCTGCTCGATTAAAAAAATTGAACGAAATTAACGCATGATTAAAAACTTTATCCCAAATTAAAGCACATTTTATTCAAAAAATATAATACATTTGTTTGTATTCAAACTAGTATGTCATAATATCATAGCATAAAATTGACATAATAAACATGTATAATTTATTGTAACAGATTTATTAAGCATTAGCGACTCTGAAATAACAGCCTTTGGGTAAAATTTAACGCTTTTAGGGGTTTGCATTAAAAAATGTAATCGCATATTTTAACGCATTAATTACGCAGTTTATCAACAGCCCTATATAAAATATTAAATTTAGCTCAGTTTCACAATAATTCTGAAAGATTCAACCATCGTCTCGTGTACAGATCAGTTTAATCTAGACCTTGATTGACAGGTGTCATGTATTTGAAGCTATTAGTGCAGCTGTTGCAGACGTGACCAGCAAGATGCAGTATTATTGAAATGCGCTAAAAATAATTGTGCGCAAAGAAAGGATAATAGGAAATGTCTAGTTATTTTTACCTAATTTTAACCGAGTTCATTGTACACTTTTTTTTACCTCGACAATACACTATAGTACCTCCACCAATACACTATAGTATAGTACCTCCACCAATACACTATAGTACCTCCACCAATACACTCTAGTACCTCCACCAATACACTCTAGTACCTCCACCAATACACTATAGTACCTCCACCAATACACTACAGTATATAATGTAAACTAGTGAATGAAACATTTATCTTTTTCATCGACCGGGAAGGGAGCAGGAGGTTTACTTGAAGGACTATATAACAAAAAAACATCTTCATTTTATATTACTATTGGGGCTTTAGTCGACTTACCTGAGGGTAAGAGTGTGTGGGTGGTAGATCTATTTATAAGTTAACGGACCTTAGCTTCACATTTTTGCGTGAGATTCGGTTATTTATCTATTTTGGTGAACTTTTAGTACTTCGGTAAAGTCAACGCAATTAGACGTTCCGTTAAATTTTTTTAATCGATTTTTTGAAGCGTTAATCGCGCGTTAATCAGCAGTCGTTAATTTAAACATTCTCAACTAAACGTCACCAGACTATGCATCATTCAAATTAGTATTATCAAAACATATTTACGTTTTACAAATTCGATCAGTTCTGTTGGAGCTTCTTTTCTTTCTAACCCTTCTATAAAGGTGTTCACTGTAATACAACCCCACTGTGTTGTTTGTGAAGACATTCTATCAAAGTTGAGTCATGCATGAAACCCTTATTGGATGAGGCTAGCTTAAAGTAAGTATTAAAATAGAGTCGGTTTAATTCCATCTTATACTCATAACACGGATTAGGTTTAATGCCTTAAAAAAAATTCAAATAAAAAATTAAAAAAAAATAAAAAATTGAAAATGTAACCAGACTTCAATAATAGTTGTTACTGGGTTTTTTTTTAAGTATCATATAGATTAGGAACGACCAGCACACTTCTAATGGGCAGTTTACGGCCATTAACAGGTCTCATTGAGAATTAAACATATCATTAAATCTATATATATATATATCTGTATGTCTCTCTTTTTATCTATCTGTTTAATTACCTATTCTATCCATATATATATATATATATATATATATATATATATATATATATATATATATATATATATATATATATATATATATTATCTAGCTATTTATTTATCTAATCCATCTATAGATAATTTATTTATGTATTTATCTATTTAATCTATCTATCTATCAATCATCTATTTATCTATCCCTATCTCTCTCTCTCTCTCTCTCTGTATATATATATAATGTGTAGACCAATATAACATGTTTTCTTCAGTGTAATCCTAGAGTGCAACGTTCCACTTTACAGAGCGTTTTTCCTGTTATTTATCTGAGTAATTCAGATTGAAAATGTCACTTGATGTATTCTGTCTTTGCCTCTTGATTAACTTTTTTCCTTCATTGTAATTATGCCATTTCTAATACCTAAAGTGAAAAAAAATATAATAATACAGAAATATATTTCAAAGTTGCTTTTCATATAACATATTTATATTCATCTCTCTTACAGCCATTGTTCACTGTTTGCTATAACTTCCCATTTAAATCATATTCCAAGTTTTGAGCAAGATTATAGTTAAGCAATCTTTTGTATGTTTGAAATTTAAAGAGTTTAAACTAAATCGATTCAACTCTTTTCGTGTGGCGTAATTCCTAGAAATAAAAATATTAAATTTAACTTCTTTTTATAGATTTGTTTCTCAGAAGGGTTTTTCTTACTGCTTATCGTAAAGTTAAAATGACCAACAATTTTATCGATTGTCATAGAACAATAGTATCGATAGATATTATTTTACTACCGTCTGTAGCAGGGGTGAATTGGGCAATTTGTTTTTTTTTTTAACCGCAAGCCACTATGGGTTCCGAAATTTGACAGAAATGCATGAACAAGAGCAAATGGAACAATTGTATATCTTTAATTTTCCGAGTTTTTTAGAAGATGGTGAACACTTTAAGTAGGTTTTTCTTAAAAGTTTAAAGTTGGTCATTCAAAAAAATTATAATGGGGTATCGTCTCCTATGAATTGTCTCTGCTAATTCCCACCGACATACAAAGTCTTTTAAGAAGAAAAATAGAAAATAAGTTGATCCAATAATTTTTGTATAAGCTCAACACAATTCATTTAGAGGGTTTCTCTCAGGGCAAGATTGAGTTTGAAAGTCTCCTGATTAAAAAAAAAGAAATTACGATTTTCCTTTTTTAAATGAACAATATTTTTTTGTCTTGTAGCAACCAGATTATAAGTTGTAAATGTAAACAATGAAAAACGTTGAATTCTTTCATCCAAACAACTTTTTATTTCAGTAGATTCAGTCATAATATTTCTGCTATTCTTAATTGAGATACCATTTAATATCGATATAGCATCATTGAATGCATAACTTAATCACCTTTACACACAATAAAAGATTTAGAACAGCATATTTCTTATAATAAATTTAAAAAATACTTGCAATTCATAGAGATAAAGAACGCTTGAATGTTATCCTCGTAATGAAGGGGAAACAAGTTTTCAAAGACCTAAAAATAGATAACAAAATGAGATATCAGTTTCTCAAATCCAACAATTATGAAGTATATTTATGTACATCAGACTGTATGTTCCTCTCTGTATATTTTGTTAATGAAATATATTTATATTAAGAAATTTAAAACACGAAAAAAGGCTTGTGAGTTTTTTATTAATACATGATGAATTGTGTAAAATGTATCCAATCATTTAAATTCTTTATTTATACATTATTATGTATTATTATTTACATTTGTTTTTCTGTAATCTAGGAAATACAAAACAAGTAGAAAAATATAACTTAGGTCTTGTTTGGTTAGACTATTTCTAGTCACTTTGATAGATAGAGAAAGAGTGATATATAGATAGATAAATAGATAGATAGACAGACAGACAGACAGACAGACAGACAGATAGACAGATAGATAGATAGATAGATAGATAGATAGATAGATAGATAGATAGATAGATAGATAGATAGATAGATAGATAGATAGATAGATAGATAGATAGATAGATAGATAGATAGATAGATAGATAGATAGATAGATAGATAGATAGATAGATAGATAGATAGATAGATAGATAGATAGATAGATAGATAGATAGATAGATAGATAGATAGATAGATAGATAGATAGATAGATAGATAGATAGATAGATAGATAGATAGATAGATAGATAGAAGGATTGATAGATAGATAGATAGATAGATAGATAGATAGATAGATAGATAGATAGATAGATAGATAGAAGGATTGATAAACAGAGGGAGAGAGAGACTGGTCTTATACGCAGATTTCTTTTTCTCTCTCTTTTTTTTTAATAAAGTAAAATAACGATAATCAATAGAAACTTAGGTTCAAAAAACACAAATTTCATTTGGCTAATAAATCTTAATACACTTTTTTTTTCTTTTTTATGTTTAAACTTAAAATGAAACATTTAGCTCAAACGTTTGAATCAATTGGTAAACGACCCACAGAAATAAAAGATGTTAACACGCTATACCCTTATGAGGGGAATTATTTCTAGAACAATAATGTTTTTTTTTTGTTTTTTCATACTATGTGACCATAATAAAGTTACATAAACAAATAGATAAATAAATAATTAAGATTAGAAAGCTGTATGTGTTCAAAACATTTAAAAAATGAATTTCGTCAAAGATTTAACAACAAATGTGTTTTAAAAATGAATAATAAGCTAAATTGCTTTACAGCGATTTTACAAAAAAGAAAAATAAAATCTAAAACTCTATGCAGATGGTACTTTTGATGATGGTAACGATTTAATATTTATTGATGGTATTTACTTATCACCTGCTGCAATTAATATCCTGTGTGTTATGTTTACATCCCGCCTGTATGAGAATACCCAACACATATGCTTTACACTTTGTTTTAAAGTAACGATATATACATACACACACAACACACACACACATATATATATATATATATATATAAATGCATATGAGTTATTCTAAATATAAACTTGTGCTTATGTCATGACACTGATCTATGACTTAACAAATCAGACACATAGCCCAATGTGAATTATTATAAATCTATCTGATCATTATTTCAATGCTGACTATTTAAACTACTTGACATATTAATTTATGTTTCTCAGAAAATGAATTATTGATTGGGATTTTTCTTTTTAAAGAAAGTATATATTTTTTCTATTCCTAGTAATGGTTTGATGACTTCATCTAACAGTATAACTGGTCCATGAATAAAAGAAATAGTATGACTCAGTAGAAAACCATTCGTGTATTATGAATAGAAATATTGCAATGTGTTGCAGTTATTTCATTTTATTTTTAGTGAATTCTAATATACACCCCTCCACTTTTTTTTTTACAAAGTTTTATTTACAATTTTCTTTATTCATAGTATGTTTTAAATTAATGATCTGTTAACTAATTACTCCATTAAGCATTGCTCTAAGATTTATAAACATTCTTTCACTGAATCTACTTTTAGGATACACAAATATTTTCACGCCTCGTAACTACGAAATTAGATAACTCGATTTCATTAATTAATCAGTTTATCTATCTATCTATCTATCTATCTATCTATCTATCTATCTATCTATCTATCTATCTATCTATCTATCTATCTATCTATCTATCTATCTATCTATCTATCTATCTATCTATCTATCTATCTATCTATCTATCTATCTATCTATCTATCTATCTATCTATCTATCTATCTATCTATCTATCTATCTATATATCTATATATCTATCTATCTATCTATCTATCTATCTATCTATCTATCTATCTATATATATATATATATATATATATATATATATATATCAAATAATCTATCCAATAATCTATTTAATAATCTATCTATTATCTATCTATCTATCTATGCATCTATATATCTGAAATTAGATCTAGCTATAGCTATATTTCTATTTGTCCAAATCTATTTTTCTGTCTTTTTCATGTATACACACAGAGAGGGGATAAGATGGATTAAAGATTAAAGACTATGAATTGATAATGATTTTGTTAACTCGTTAAATTCTAACTTAATCAATTAACGTTTTGGCAGGTATATAGCGGAGTGTACAGAGTTCCGTATGGGGAGGGGAAGGAGATGTGTGATCATTAAATCCCTTCTCTTTGTAACAAACTGAGATTGAGAATTCAATATTACCATTTGAATGTAACTCGAGATTACAGCCGCTTGACGTAAGCATTGATCCAAACTGAAGCCTGATTAATACAATAATTTGTTCTCGTCCCTCCCCCCCCCACCCTCCCCTCTCTCCCCTTCCACACCCACCAACAATTACACTTTAACGGTATATAGCCATTCTTATAGATACACACATGTTTACAGTATAAAAAGAACGAAAAAAAAAAAACTAAGTGTACAATCAGTGTCGTTCATATGAAATGGAACACAGGGTACAGCCCTAGGCCCCCCACCGTCAAAGAGCTCCACCCCACCCCCCACCGTCCATGCGGCTCTTTCGATGTCAAGTTGCGGCTCTTTCGATGTCCAATTGCGGCCTAATCAAATACCATAATATTGAAACAAAAATTTTTAGTGGCTTTTTAAAAACTGAGAAAAATACAGATTTAACTTTTGGCTCGTCCGTCTTAAAAAGGTTGCCGACCATTGGGTTAGGGTCTCTTAAGAGTCTGTCTAATGTCCATAATAATCTAATTGTCTGTCGGGAGTCAATTACAGTAAATCAACAGTAACGTTGGTTTGTTTCGTTTCTGGGCCCTTCGTACATTGTCATTCCGCCATCCTCATGAAATCCGCTCTGTGTAAAGTTCTTTTGATAACCGGTAGTCAATATGTGACAGATAGACAGACGAAAGATATGTTTCTGACTAAATAATACGCATTCTATTTCAACGTAATAGTTCTGTGTGTTCACAATTAGACAAAATGACTTTGTGGAACGATAACGTAGAAATTACAGATTTTTAGAAACAAAAAATGTTGGCAGTTACATTATTGACTCGGAGATTAGGATATTGTTTAGTTTGGCAAGTATGGAGAAATATGTCTGTTGATGTGTCCATTCGTTCCCTCAACGATAACATCGGTTAGGGGTATGATGAAGATGATGATGACGATGATGATGATGACGATGATGATAATGACGATGATGATGATGAAGAAGATGATGATGATCTATGTAAAAAAATAAGACAACAATAATTTGAAAGATAATATTTTAATATGTTTTAATATTTTAAAATTTTACGTCTCATATTAAAAACCACATAAACTATATAAACCTGTAGGTTTACAAAAAAAATATATGTATCGAATTAAGGTGTAAGCAGGAAGCCAATAATTTTAACTTCTTACTCTCGAAGCAGACATGAGACGGAAATATTTTTATGTAAGTATGTTTCCATTTAACTACTACAATAGACATTTTCTTACAAACAAAACAATTTTCAAAGGGAAATAAATGCGTCATCTGCTCTGATTCAAAGGTAAAAGGACACTCCACTTGTCGGGGGTTCTAACATTCTTGCACATTTTCCTTAATCTGCAACAATATGACATGTTAGTTGTTGGCAACGGCCTCTCAATTTTCAGAGATTATTATGGTCAAGAGTTCTGGCGCTGATCCGTTTTTTTATATATTTCCTGGTCACATGTCCATCTTCATTTCGTCCACTTCTGTAAGGCTTTTCTCCCATTGCTTCGCAGCGGTTTGAAGGGATCTGTGGATGATTTCTTCATCAGATTTATTCTTCACATTATCGCTGTACATGATCCTGACTATGATTTCACTGAATATGTCAGGGCCCAGTATTCTACTGGCCTGAATGAAAGAGTAAAATGTAGAGTATTACCATAATTTGTACATATTTGTTAAGGGCAGAGACATTCTATGAGATATTTAGCAAACATTAGACAAAGAGAACCAGTTGGGACCAAGCCCTTAGCGTGTGTTGGGGGTCGCCCCCCCCCACGTTTTGTCTGGCCCCCGCTACTTTTTTGCTCTACTTAGTAGCATTTTGTCTGCCCCCCCCCCCCCCCGCTATTGGCCTGACCCCTGCTATAAAAAAATGTCACGCTACGGGGCTGGTTGGGGGCCATGATAGCATCCGATTTTTATAGAAATCGGCGCAAGGAGACGCCCATAAGGACTCGGGGCCTATGGCTTTCACCACCCCTAAGGCCAACACTGAGATCATTATCTCTAGACTTACCTCCTCTTTGTTTAGTTGTCTGGCTTTGTTGGGACTCCATTTTGAGTAGACATTAATTCTCTCTACGGGATTCATGTTTTTCATTCCAAAATCGAGATATGTTATCTGTTTGATTATATTCAATATTTTCTGTAAATTTGTATCACTGATATCCTTTGGATTCATTTAATGTTATCTGTTTATGTATATCACTTCATAAAAAATCAGACTTATATTAAAATTTAACATCAAACATGCATCATATATTTCTATTAAGATAACATTTTTTTTTTATTTTTCTGGTTCGTGTTTATAATATGTGGTAGTAATTTTGGTATTTACTCACACTGACTAAAACGGCTGTTTCATCAACAATTGTTTCATTACTAACTAATTCCAAAATCTTACTTTTTATTTCACTTTCATTTATCTGAAAACGCCAAAAAAAAATAATTAAAAATCATTCAGTAGTAAGGTGTCTTAGATTAGATAATGAAGTATTTAATTAAATTATTTATTATAATTGTATACAGAAAACGTTCTAAAAGCGTTTTAACTCAACAGTTTCTTCAGCCAGTAAAAGTTAAAGTTATTCTCAAAAGGTTTAAGTGCTACTATCTGGCTGAAAACGTGTTTTGTTTTATTGTTTTTTTTTACCTGCAAGTTTTACTAAAATTAAAGAAAAATATTTGTAAACAGTGTTTTGTTGCTACCTAAAAAAATGTAACATGCAGAGCTCAAGATGAAAGAGGAAGGTGGTTGATAGAATGCGATGCATGTGGCCATGCTCAATGAATGGGGTACTAAACTGCGCGATATTTCTCTATCAAATCAAATATCGATTTAAAAAGCAAACAGTTCAAGACGATAACTAAAAGAATACATTTAGTAAACATTATGCATGTTGTGCACCCAAAATCTTAACTCCGGCCCTGTGTCGAAACATCAAATTTATGTTAAAGCGATTGAAACATCATGAGAAATATAGGTAGCTATATGTGTGCATGATTCACGCAAATACCATACATTTCTATCTTTATGGGAATTTAAAAAAAATAAGCATGGCAGCTGGTTGAAACGGACATCAGCCCATATATGCCAGGTATTTCAATGAGTGGTTTTTTTTCTCGTTTGCTGCTGACACCTGGTGTCAACGAAGAAATCGCAATAACGTGACAGCCGTTCCAATACACAAGTGTTTTCACGATCGATAAGCAATCGATGAGGGTTGAGAGACCACTGCGTTGGTTCATGAGATTAAAAAAAATATCATGGATATCCTTATTTGGGTTTTTTTTGGTAAGGTGGATACAGCTTTTAAAATCCTCTAAAATATACGGGTAATTGATCTTTTTGCGCACTCGGTAAATTTCAGATAATGCTCAAATCTTTGTTCAATTTACCTTATCACATGTTGGTATTATAGGCTTAGTTTCGTATATGCACCTATATAGATCCCTGTGTTGTATTCTTGACAAGATCGCTCTTGCCTCGATCATTTCCGGTTCTTGACTCGTCGACCGCAAAATCATACTGATGACATCATCAGTGAGCTGCGCGTATGCTTCCATGTCGTGAATGCATTCAGAGAGTCGCAGCCAGGATCTGAAATATATTGGAAGTTAAAGAGTGCTTATAGATAAATCGAGGGAAAACATAATTAAAATGAAAACATTATTAGTTTAGCTTATACTAGACAAATGAAAACATTATTAGTTTAGCTTATACCAGTCAAAAGAAAACAGTATTAGTTTAGCTTATACTAATCAAAAGAAAACATTATTTACCCATTTTGTCCGCGAAACTTTATGTGCTTTTCAGCTTTAATCATAGCATGTAAAACCCTGCATAAAATGTCAGAGTTGTTGATAAAAGTATTGATAATATTTGTGAAAAAGTATGGTGTTTATAAATATTACTTTAAAGCCTTTAGAACCATTAAACGTGAACTACAGTAAATATTAAGTGTGTTGATGATTTACATTTTTTCAATAATACTTTTTACTCTGTGCTGATAGGCACGTCTATGTAAGTTGTATCTTGTGAAGAACATGTTATACAGACACGAAATTTCCTGTAAAGATATCAAAGACACAAGTTTAAAATTTGATATGGATAATTACAAAGAGATAATTCTATTATCAGCAAAGTTTCTGCATTATCGGTCAATTACTATCTAATTATTTTAAACCATGATAGTTTATGTAAATTTTTTTTTACCTATGACGTTTTTAATTAATTTATCCATTAAAATAAAATGGAACTTCATATATAATATGTTAATGAAATTTCATCTAAAACCTGCTGTCACAACATTTAAGTAACATGAAATGTTTAGTTTCTTGAAATCCACATCACCAAATTGACTTATTTTTGCAAGATTGCAAGCAATACCTTCTCTCTAATGCAAATTTGCATGACACCTTGAACTTCCGTGACTCGGGCAAACTTCATAAACCTGGTGTAATCAAAGCTGTTGTTGATTCCAAGCTGGTGGCAGTCTCTGGCAAAGTAATCAAACTTGTCCACATCGATGTTGTTTCTTTTGTTGGACACAATCTGAGAGACACGTCATTTGTTTTTGTTAGACCCAATCTGTGATACACGTCATTTGTTTTTGTTAGACACAATCTGTGAGACACGTCATTTGTTTTTGTTAAACACAATCTGGGAGACACGTCATTTGTTTTTGTTAGACACAATCTGTGAGACACGTCATTTGTTTTTGTTAGACACAATCTGTGAGACATTTCATTTTGTTAGACACAATCTGTGAGAAACGTCATTTGTTTTATTAGACACAATCTGGGAGACACGTCATTTGTTTTTGTTAGACACAATCTGTGATACACGTCATTTGTTTTTGTTAGACACAATCTGTGAGACACATCATTTGTTTTTGTTAAACACAATCTGGGAGACACGTCATTTGTTTTTGTTAGACACAATCTGTGAGACACGTCATTTGTTTTTGTTAGACGCAATCTGTGATACACGTCATTTGTTTTTGTTAGACACAATCTGTGAGACACGTCATTTGTTTTGTTTTTTTCATTGATGAGTTATTTTGAAAAAAGTGACAGTTTAATTATTTTTAATCATCTTTATCATAATTTGAAATCAAAATAATTTCTGTCATTGGGAGTGGTTGTGGTTGTGGTTGGAGGGTGGGGGGGGGTCAGGCTCATAACTTACACTGCAATGGATGGGTATCTCCACTTTCCTCATTACCATGCAGTCACCTGTAAGGCTGTGAGGTCAGTATATTTTTTTCATTTTTTTTTTACTATTCTTTATCAATGGATGTCACCCACCCCTTCCCCAAAAAGGCGTTATGTGATAATTGAACAATGGCCTTAGCTTTTGCTACTTCACAGTGGGCAGGGATCGATTCGATGGCCCAACATGTCTTTAATACACTGTGTCGAATGTCTTTAATACACTGTGTCGAATGTCTTTAATACACTGTGTCGAATGTGTAGGAAACAAAAGTCATTGTGGCCGCTGACTGTCAATCTTAACACGTTTTATCACAACACAGGACGACAAACAGAAAATATGAAAGTGAAGCTGAATCAAACGCTCTATAAATCAAGTGATTTACCTCGTACAGGTAAGACTTATGTTTGCCTCGCCCTTGACATGAGCACTCCTATAATTAAAAAAAAAATAAACAGTTAAAGATTTAATTATTTTCATTTTATTCTTCAAATACATGGGTTTAAATAGAACAATTAAAAAAACAAAACAAATTATGATGATTGGCAAATAGGACAGACGATTTCAACCCCCATTAAAAATCAATTTTCACAGATCACTGAAATAAATCACTCACTAACCTCAGGTGTGGAGAAGTTTAATCCAATAATCATCTCCTTGATGAATGTGATGTCTCTCTCATCCAGACCGTAATCTCTTCGTAGTATTCCGCATGGCTCCATCAGTTGATATTTTTGAATAATGTGAGTAAACATAGCAACAGAGGCGTCTTCGTGCTAGGAATAGTGAATAAATCTCGTAATTCTTTAAACTAAAACTAATACTCTGCAAATATTAGTTGGGTTTTTTTTTTTCAAAATTGTGAAGTCACATTTACTATGATTCTAAAAAAGAGACAAAACAAAAAAAAAATGTTTTTTTTTTAAGAGATTATTTAATTAGATTACATGAAGACGTTATATCGTTCAAGAACTATGTATGAATAAATTCAATTAAAAAAAAAACTCTACTTTACCTTCCAGGATTTTAAAGAATTGGGGATGAACTGCTGGTCAAACAGATGGGACAGGGGGCCATGACCTGTTATATCACATTTTACATTTAAAAAAATGGATATAACCTTTATTCAATTACTGATAGTTGTATATAAGATCATTTATTTGTTTATATAATATAAACCCACTTAGTAAACAACACGTATATTACCCAGATCATGACAAAGTCCAGCCAACTGCACACATAATATGTCCTTGTCTGTTATCCCAAGTTGCGGTTGATTTTCTCGTAAAGTTCTAGCAAAAAGACCACTCAAATGACTCGTTCTGATTGACAGATTCAATCAAGTCAAATTAGATTTACTTTGACCAAAAAAATATATGTTTCATTATAATCTCAATAAATCAATGTACTATTTGTCCAATAGTTCATTTTCTAGTTTATGTGATAAAATTAAATACTTTGGATAATATTACATTCATTTGTTAGTAAAATCACTTTTTCAGTATTTACAGATGAATCATACTTCTTAAAGTATACATTTTTACAGCATGGTGGTTTGTTTAGGTCACAAAGTAAATTCAACAATATTATGAAGTATTAACGAAGGAGATAAATGAGAGGCCCAACAAGATCAAACAGCACCCAAACATTTTTTACATTAAATATTAAGTATAAATATTATCTCATGTCATGATGTCGAATGTCAAAATGCAGGGGTCCCCAAAGAGGCCAAGCCCTCCGGGTCCTCCTAGTCCCTAGGTTCGGCACTGCTAAGAAACATCTCATTCTTACAGGGACTTCAAGCACACAGTTTCTGTGAGACTGGAATGTGACCTACGTTTTTCTTACCGCCCCTTCATTCCCCCCCACCCCCAACACCCGGCCATAAACCTAGGGAATTGTATCCAAGGGGAGCAAACGAAGGGCTTGGTTTGCCAGCGAACATCACATATAATTCAGTCAACACCGTTATCGACCAGGCAAAATGAGGGGAAATCACCCACTAGACTGTGACTAGACAGACCAGCCAGCGTCATGGGGGGGGGGGGGGGGATGGTTGTTCAACGGGTGTAAAAGCGAGACAACTCTCTTCGTCCCCTCTGGATGGTCACTAACTTACTCGATGGGCGTGGCCTAATGGTGGTCGCTGACCAAGAAACGTGGGGATATCGCGCTTTGACGCACAAAGTAGAACGGGCCAATTCTTAAGTAAGTTTGACCGCGTGACATGGACGTTCAGGTTATACGATATGCTCAGAGAGTGTGCAACTAGTTACTGGAGATAACCATGACTAAGTAGTTGAACACAAGCTTGTGCCCTTTTTCTAATCAATTTTATTAGAACTACCATTCATGGACAGAGACCAACAAAACAAGCAGAACAATTTCGCTCTTTCGTTAGGCCTTTTGGTCTTATGATCCTAATGATAGGGAATGCCAGCTATTAGCGCATATTTTGTGAATGTGTTGATACATATTTAATCGTGTAGCAGTAGAAATGAAAGCTGCTTGCCCCTTGTCTTGTTTAAATAAATTATTGATGTTGCCAATGAACGTGTATGTTCATTTACTTGTCTTGTTTCAGCTGTGTTCGTCCTACGGAGCCATGTTGTTGGGTTCATGCCCAAAAACTCATTAGGTGATCATCCACTTGGCTAAAGTGCCTAAAGGCTGCACATACAGGTTAAGACCGTGACATCCGGGGGCACACTCCAAGATGCTATAAGTCTACAATGTTACCTAATGAAAATAAGTTCAAGGGGCTCACTAGCCTTTGAACAAGTAGACACAATTGTCAGAACACATGTGACAATAGTTATCATTTCTAATCAGACAGATTTAATAAATGATCTGAACCTACCACAGACTGTGTTCAAATCTGAGATTTAATAAATGATCTGAAGCTACCCCAGACTGTGATCAAATCTGAGATTAAATAAATGATCTGAACCTACCCCAGACTGTGTTCAAATCTGTTGTGGGACGCCCCTGGGAAGACGAAGTAAACGAGACCAAGTTGTTTGACAAAACGAAGTCGTTGAAACTCTGGCGTGTCAATGATGGCCATACAGGCTGAGTTCATCTCTATGTGGCCGTGAATTGGGTCGTTGAAGATCTATCCATCGTTATAATATCATTATTTAATGTGGAGCTAATTTTAAATGCCTACCTCTAATATATATAATAATAAAATACATCCTTTATTTGTATTATACTAGTTCAAATGATTGAATGTGTTGCTAATGAGTGTTTTTACTTGACGTATCAAGATTGTAATTGCTGCTATTAGAGATATTTGAGCTTTTACAGGTACAAATTACCTCGGTTCTCGTCTAGGATCCGCGCGAAAAAAAAATCACCGAAACACAAAATTCGACACATGAATCAATGGAGAATAAAACAGTGTTTACTAGAAAAAAAATGAAGTAAAATTAATATAAAGACTAATGTAACAATAAGTTAAAAATTATAAATGGATTTTTACTATTCTAAACAGTGAACACTCTTTTTGGATTATGGAATGTGGCGACGAAGGGACTGACAGGTGTATATTTAGCTATATTTTCAATATCAATATTTACTTTACGCGAGCTATCTTGAAAAATTAACTCCATAATATTTGAAACCGGTATCGAAGTTCGTACAAAAGTAGTCGACGAAAACCGAACGAATATGTCTAAAAACCAGAGTAACCGAAAACCAAGGTATGACTGCTTAACTTTCGATGTATCTCTAGAAAGGTGTATAACAGTTTTACATCAAAAGCAATTCTTCTTTCTAATTAGAAAATATATATTAAAATGATATGTCGAATTGCCAAACCTTGTTGGTCATCTTTGAAGTTCTAAGCAAATCATCTTGTGTCAACTGATCCAAATTTTTAGAATCAGTAGATGGTGATATAGAGTGTAGTGTGGTGGAAATATCTTCTGGCCCTCTTGGATTTTTCTAAAGTAAACGAAATTGATATAAATTACCCCAAACTACTACAGCTGAAAGGAGGAAAAGAAGAATGTCGAAATAATATTGCCCTGGTCAAAGTGCCCTTAACATTAGAGCTGCTCTAATGGATAGACGAACAAGCCGGATGCCTGGGGCCCACCACTGTTAAGGGGCCAATTTTCGGACTTTATTTTGATATGCCCAAGGAAGTGCAATCTAATAAACTGTTTTAGTTTTTTTAGATTTCAAGCGTCATTTGTTTTCGAAGTAAACTAATATAAAACATTGAAACGGCTGAAAAAAACCGAGAGTTCAAACTAACGCCAATGCCCGAAAAACACCGCAGAAACATGGTGCAACCAGCCCCCCCCCCCCTGCGTTTTGTCTAGCCCCCTCTGCTTATTTGTTCTACTTAGTAAATTGTATTACCTGCCCCCCCCCCCCGCTATTGCCTGGCACCTGCTGTAGAATGCCTGGCCCCTGCTGTAGAATGCCTGGCCCCTGCTGTAGAATGCCTGGCCCCTGCTGTAGAATGCCTGGCCCCAGCTGTAGAATGCCTGGCCCCTGCTGTAGAATGCCTGGCCCCTGCTGTAGAATGCCTGGCCCCTGCTGTAGAATTTTCACGCTAAGGGGTTTAACCCGCCAATCTAGCAACTCTTGCAGAGTCGTGTCGAGGAGGACCTAATGAATTATCTTAGAGGATTAGCTCCGGGAGAAGGGGAAGGGAGGGGGGGCGAATGTTCGAAGACAATGCATGTTGTGAAGACCACTCTAAAATAAAAGATGTTAAAATTTATTTTTAGTCATGAAATAACAGACACCTCTTCAAATGTGAGAGATATTTTATTGGTTATAAAAAATTAAGCTAATTGGTAAATTTAGAATGCAATATAAGTAGCCACTTAAATAATAATAATAATAATAATAACTATAAAAAAAACATTAATCGTTCATGTTCGTTTCACAAGATAAAACTACAAAACTACAATCTTTTATATGACAAAAGTTACAATAATTGAAACTACATTTTGCCCTTCGAAACAATACACATATACATCATAGACTTTAATTGTTTGATTTATCGGCAGAAGT
The DNA here is from genome assembly GCA_021962125.1 of Bulinus truncatus. Classification (NCBI taxonomy): domain Eukaryota; kingdom Metazoa; phylum Mollusca; class Gastropoda; family Planorbidae; genus Bulinus; species Bulinus truncatus. The sequence goes on from JAGDYQ010000232.1 coordinate 572,296, forward strand.
TTTGGAGACAAAACAGATCATCAGGGCCACCGCTAGAAAGTATGGGGCCACCTGACAAACTCGGACAACTGCGGAATATACAGTATGTATAAACAAAAGTTTTTAAACGAGTTTTCATTTTTATTTCATTGGCTTATTCGAAATAAATAGAAGAACAAACTGTATTTGTTGATAATTTAAAAAAAAAATTAATATAGACAGGGGGAAAAATGATGAAGTAATTTATGCAAGAATTTATATCAAGTGTTATTTCTGTGCGGCCTTTGACTAGTTCAATTCGTTTTCTTTTCTTTCTTTTCCTATAAGGTAAAAAAAAAACAGGAGAAGAATTAGATAATTTAAACAAAATTATTTCTGTGATATATTTGTTAGTTATATTTCTGAAAATCTTCTCTAATTAGCGAACAGTGATTAGTAAACATCGTCCAGATTTGAAAATACTTTATGCCAAATGTCCATTTTGATTCCATTTGCTAGATATTTGCTGTTATTTTTGTATACCTCCAATTGATTTTAGTGTTTTAAAATATTAAAAATAACAAGTACCATTTTCCTGTCAAAATAGTCTTAGGTTATTGTTGAAGTATCGAGCTAAGCCCTACGAGCTGATATTGTCGTATAGTATGTTATGTCAGTCTGAGCTGTATCTGGGGTGTGTTATGGATTACGTTGTACTCATTTTGCGCACCATCGCTCATGTTTCCGTGATAGACGCCGTGTAATTGTCGGACCAGTTTGTTACGTGAGTCTGTCATACTTCTTGATAATTAGTTGAATTTATACATCAAAAATACTAATAACAATGTCTATATAAGAGATGGCTTGTACTTATATATCCATAGTGTAAAGGGATTGAAAGTCAGGCAGTGTAGAACGCTGGAATGTCTATCAAGTGTTCCGGGTTCGACTGTTGAAGTTTTTTTTTCAGCATCTCACGAAAATTCCCAAGTCTGTCCAGCTTTATAATTAGTACCTGACTTAATGTTCGTAGGTATAGTCGACTTGGCATTGCGCCAGTCATACAAACATCTTAATATACCGTGGCCTCTGTCTACGATCAGCCTTGAAGGGAATATATCTTTACTTTTTAATAACAGTGTTGATTTTGTGTCTTTTTTCCCCTTAAGTAACTATAAGCCAGCAAAATTTCCATTTATAAAAATAATTGTAGTTAGTAAAATGATGTTATTAGTTATATTGTTCTTGTATTTAATATTGTTTATTATAGAAGTCCTCCCTAAATACCTGATGACTTTTAACTCTGACTACATGACTTTTTCACTGGTGGTATACCATCTGTGTCAGTTGGACGTAAATCTTGTTTCTTTTTACTGCGGTCTTGAGTCGGATGGGAATATTTCTTTGGCTGTGAATTGGTAGAAGGTGAACACTAGTACATCAGACTTGGATATTATTGTATGGAACATTTTTTTTTCCCTGCCAAGTTTCTCTTTAACTGTATCATTAGTTAACATAATTTTTATTTTAATCTAATATATGCATAAACTCGGTGCTATAAATCTCTCACAGAATCACTTGATTATGACAGAGTACTGTTAGAGGATAGGATACATATTCATTGCAAGCTGATGAAAAAAAAAAGACGGCGTCTAAAACAAAACCTCATTATAAAGTAATTAATGAATTTGTTTCGGAGAGCATCATAAAATATTTTGGCATGATATTTGTATGAACTCTCCATCCTGGTCTGAGAGACATACCATGATCCACGGGGGGGGGGGGGATGGATCATAGGGGTTCTTTAGTCAGGATAAAAAATCAATTACTTGCGGGGGTGGTGGTACTGTGGTCAATGAGGACTATCCGAGACCGCAGTTTTCACAGCTGGCGGTGGTGACGGATGTGGTCGGCACACAACACCCTTCCACTCCGTGTACAACAATCGCCGAAGCTCATCACTGATAAGTTAAGCAAGTTGCGCTTGCATTTTTTTTTCCAAAATGAGAAAATATTGATCAAACTTTTATATTTACATGTGAATGCTGACCCAATGACAGAGATAGGCAAATTGATTTATTCAGTGACGTGTCTTGAAGGACTGTCGTTGAGGGTAGAAAAACACACGCTTTTAGCGAGCCTTGAAATAGTCAGCTGGATTTCTCTTTGAGGTAAAATGTCTTAAAATACTGACTTTATATATATACATACATAATATGCACACATCTTGCAGCAGATGACAACTTTTTGAATTAGGTTATATAAATGATGTAAGAATTGAAAAGTTAAATGATATAATATAGTAAGAAAAAGAAAAAAATGACTAATTTTTTCCAGGTTACAAAGTTGTGCAGAATAGAGTCGAGACTTACATGATCGGTAAGTAGTATATAAATACAGGGATTAACTGAACAAAACAATAATAACTGATAGTCTCATTTCCGTTTGCTAGTAATCTTTGTAATCTAGTAAGTTGTTGCATTCATTACGGACGTTGAACCGAAATATAATGGCCCAAATATAGGTCACGTGAGGCCCACGGCTTAGAGGTAAAAATATTATGCGTCCACATGCAGGAGAATGAAGATTGTTTATTAGAAGCCTGCCCCATTAGAAGCTTTTTTCAACTCCCCCAAACATTTAGTGGAAGCTCCTTCCCCTCCCCAGGTTGCTAGAGACGCTGCTGTCTAACTACAAACAAAGTGTATGATGTATATGATGTATTCCTCCCCCACCCCTGTAATGTATATCGGTACAATTCTATATCAATACTAACCTCAATTATCTCTTTGGCTCGTTTTATAATTAGCTCAACATTTTTCCCAGTTGTACTGTAGACTCTTACAAGAACCTCGTAAAATTTTACTGGACCCAGGATTCTGCTGGCCTGTGGATGAAAAACAAATATTGTTGCAGGGCCGTCGCAATGCAGAGGGTGGGGGGGGGGGTAAACCCAAAGACCTAACAGAACAGCGGCTCCGTCTATTTTGAAACTTATTTTTAGCAACTTTATTATGGGAACGAGAGCCTCATGTTTTTTTTTTTTTTCTGAATGTGTCAGGGTGGTCCTATATTTTGTGACGTTGTCGGGGTGGTCCTATATTTTGTGACATTGTCAGGGTGGTCCTATATTTTGTGACTGTCGTTATGGTTATTGGGGTAAAAAAAAGTATTAAGAAATTACATAGGGACGTAGGGAAGATAACTTTTCCTGTCAAACTATGATATTCATTTTAAAATCATAAAAAAAATTGCGTTAATGTTTACTATCAGTCTTACTTAATTATGAGTTTTCTGATAATATGTTCTATTTAATGGTTTGGCTAGTAGATTTGTTTATAATTTAGTCAGTTTATGTAATAACTGTCGTGTTACTGGGTGCTTTAGTTACACATGAACCATTCCAAAGTGTTTCTCATTAAATCTGTCCATGTCCAGTTGATATCGAAGCTAATCCTCTGGAAGTACTACAATTGAGGACGATATTTTATCTCTTGATCTGACCTATTAACTGTTTAGCATAAAGGAGCAATTCAACGTTTCGCTTCATTGGCCTTGAGGCGCTACAGGGGTGTTGGGTAATATCAGTACGTTTTATACGGAACCTTGTTGTTCAGCATTAGATACAGAGCTTCCTTTTTATGAAATTCTAGACGAGAATCAACGCAGTACTGTAGCCACCATAAAAAAAGCCCCATGGTTTGTGGCCAAATAACTTAGCACCGTTGCCCGCCCCTTTACTCCCACATTAACGCCACTGAGTTTCCGATGCTCCTTATAAATAAATACCACAGGAAGAGTCGTATGAATTACCTCTTCTTTCTTCAAATGTCTAGCCTCGTTCTGGGAACGTTTTGAGTAAACTTTCAGTCTTTCAACTGGATTCTCTTCTTTCATTCCAAAATGTAAATTAATAACCTGGTTATTAAAAAAAACAACAACATAATAATGTATTACTATAAAAAAAATATTGTTTGTTTGTTTATTATCAATTTATTAAAAACTAAGAGATGTGTTTATTTTTTTACCTTGACTATGACATCCTCTTTCTTTATGTCTTTTTTTTCGATGATGCCATTTAAAATTGCTTCTTCGTGATCTTCCAGTTTAGCATCAGTTTTGTTGGACTGTAAAAAAAAAAAAAAATAATTGAACTCATAGATCACTTCAGTTTTGACTGCGACATTCATATACTGCTGCATGAAAACTAAATTTCTTTTTATAGTTTCAACCTTTGTAAAAGGAAACAAAATGACATTTTTGTATAATCTCTTCTCATAGAATATTGTAGGTGTCATTGTTACCGTAGACTATGTCTTTTTTGTATGTCAGTGCTAAATAATCCAAGGAATTGAATGCTGGGCTTAGGTTTTGTGGTGCGCCTTAGATTGCACATTTATATTTCTAGGAAAGACATTGGCAAACTAAGCACGCTGGCCAAGTACGGCCTACCCCCAGGCTTGTCCATGGGACAGATTTTTCTGTCCCATCCTGTCCCATTCCATGGTAATTTATCTCTGTCCCGTCCCATGGGGTTCTCATGAAATCCCATGAAATCGCCAACGACACCAATCATCAACTACAACAATGGCTGACAGTCTGATTACTGGCGTAACGGTTGTGCCTCCGCTACACGCAAGCGGTAAACAGATTATGCATAAATGCGTATTGCTTCAGCTAAGAATGGAAAATTTATACGTAATCTCCGCCCATCTCTTAAAATCAGGCCGTACTATTGGTGTTAATAGCTTGCGCTCCATCTAGTTGTTTATACCACATCTTTGGGTGAGACGCACCAAAATGCAAACGAACCATCTTATATGATAAAAGGTTATGTGTATTTATTTTATTTATTATCTGCTATCCGGTGCCTCACCACAAGATAAAGAACAGATTACGCAATACATATTTAAATGAAAAAGAAGGATTAAAACCTTTAAAAATTAACAAATTTTGGTTAGCTCAGGTGCACATCAAGTCGCTATGACGTGGCTACTCTGTCCCATGCCATGTCCCATGGGACATGGAAAATACAAATGCGTGCTGTCCCATCCCATCCCATCCCATGGGACGTTTCCCGCGGGAATCCCATGCCCATGGACAAGCCTGCCTACCCCTCTACTAAGCAGGAGGTTTACTACACTATACTATAAATTAGCGTTAAATAAGCTGGATTGAGGTTGAACAAGCTTTACCTTTCCCAAAACACATCAACATATTTTAATAGCTTAAAGAACATCATTTGGTCACCCTTGTAATGTAGGCCTAAAAAATAGTTGCTTTCGTTCTCAATTAGGAGACGTTTGAACACGTTTTTCTAGAAGACATCTTGACTTACATGAGGCAAATCGTTTAGCTCCATAGGCGGACTCTCGTACACACAGGTGTACAATTCCCTTTTAAAAATGTTAGTGAGTATTTGCTTTGCATCTCTCAAGTCTCTCCATCGCTGTTTCTTGGCCGGATCTGTTGGCTCTTTATCTTCAGTTTCAGTGTTGCGAATTATAAACAGTACATTATCGGTGAGCTGGGTAAAAGCTTTCATGTCTTTGTAACAGTCATAAATAGAACAATCTTTGCTGAAATGAACAGATAAATTATGTTTTTTTTTTAAAAAAATGCGCACCATATTTCATTAAATCATTTATTACTTGAAAAATGATTTTTTTTTAAAATAATAAACTTTCTTTTTTTTTTTTAAATATTAGAACGGACTTTACAATTTTTTCACACTTATATAAATTAGACATTTTTATTTAATACCGCTTTTCCAAGTTCTAGATTGAAATTGCTTTCTTTAAAAGTTGTTAAACAAACTGGCAAAAAGACTCACTTTAAAGATACAGACATCTATTAATTGAAAAATCATCTACACAAAAGTAATTCCAAGACAATACTTACTTGTTTTCTCCTTTAAATTTAACGTGTGTGTTGGCCTTTTTCAATGCGGCAACAATCCTGATGACGAAATAGAATCATTATTACACATGGGAAAATTGCATCGTTAAAGTATTCGCTGTTATTTTAGCTATTAAAAAAGTCAACTTACATCAATTCAATTCCACAGGTAACTTTGTGAAAGTAAGCAAATTTGTTGACTGTGTATCGAGTATAGAACATGTTGTACAAATTACTGATCTCCTTAAGAGAAGAACAATGACAACAGGTTAACTCAATAGCGAACTCTATAAAAAAAAGAGTAAAGTTTCCTTAAGCCCAAAAGAAGCAGATGTAATGTAGAATTAATCTGTTTCAGTAATCTCGACATATAAAGGGATTTACTCCCTCGACTTAAAGTCAGGTACCCATTTAAAGTTGGTTGGACCAGGACCTGAAAAAATCCCTAGGTTCTCACTGATGTTTGAACGTAGTGTTGTTTTAGTCCCAGGTCATATTTTAGTTTCAGTTTTTATTTCGTTTTTTCTGTAATAATTTTAGTTTTCGTCTAGTTTTAGTCTTGCTTCTAATTTTAGTTTTAGTTTTAGTTCTCGTTGACGAAAAGTCAACATTTTCGTTAACGAAGGTTTTAGTTTTTTTTTTCGTGAACGAAAGCAACACTATATTTTAGTTTCAGTTTTTATTTCGTTTTTTCTGTAATAATTTCAGTTTTCGTCTAGTTTTAGTCTTGCTGCTAATTTTAGTTTTAGTTTTAGTTCTCGTTGACGAAAAGTCAACATTTTCGTCAACGAAGGTTTTAGTTTTAGTTTTCGTCAACGAAAACAACACTATTTGAACGTTCTACACCGCGAGACCCCACTCATCCCCTATGTGACTCTAACCAAACAAGTAAGTTCTACACAATGGATAATACACGATCTTATTACAAACTCCACACTCTACACACTAAATGAAGTTTTTGTCAAGTTCCCAGTTTACCTTTGAGTTAGGGTAGCTCTTGATAAAATAATATGAAATTCATTTCAATATGTAAAAAGATGATATAAAATCATCCCTGTTTTCTAATAACTCATATACACTTAACAGTTGATATTAAATTGTGTATATACTTTTTTTTACGCAGTGGCTACGGTTCGGTCCGACCGAACCAGTATTTTTTTTTACTTCGGGTACCAGCCATAGATAATATTACTCCATACCCTAACCCTAACCCTAACCCAATCCCTAACCCTATTCCTATTCATAACCCTAACCCTGATCCTGAAAAAAACAATTCTGAAAAAAAATATATATATGCCATGTACCTTATACCCTATTATAATGGTTTTGGCTGGTGCCGGAGCCACTGCGTTTTATTTATTAAATGAACTCATTTAAAGCAAAACGTCGTCTAATTCAATTGACCGGTTAGCATTAAAGGGTCGTCCATTAATTACTTCAACAAATTTTAGCTATTTTTAGAATTTCGGTAGAAAATATTTTAGAAATAAATGTATGACGTTATCTATAGTGGATGTGCAGTGGATATTTTTTTTTACCTTATCTCTGATACAAATCTGCATCTCTCCTTCAGTTTCTATCACTCTGGCAAACTTCATATACCGCGATGCATCAAAGTTGTTTTTGATTCCGAGCTGGTGGCAGTCTCTGGCCAAATAGTCCCACTTGTAGACGTCTATACCGTTTCTGTTGTTGACGACTATCTGTAGATACGAAAATAAAATAAGTCTTGATTACTGCGTATACATTACATTTTTACTTGTGAACTGGGAATTACTGGATTGAGGGTATTTGGAATGTGTAGCTAGCTATTCATTTGCATTTGAAAATTACAGATCAACAAGTCTTATATATATATATATATATATATATATATATATATATATATATATATATATATATATATATATATATATATATTGTATAAAAGATGAGCTTTGTTGATTCTTTTATAGTCTTTTATACATAAAAAAACTATTAAAAAAAACAACGGATATTAGTTTCCTATTTTGTTTAGGTTATAAAAAAAGGAAAGAATTCGGACATACTGTATAATAATTTTCAAGCCCATATTTATAACTATTATTTTAGCATGGGTTTTGAAGAGCTTTAAAAACAATGTAACGAAATACAATATAAAGATATAATTTACTCTCATCAATTATGAACTTAGTGATTTCTGAAGATAGTCGTGAAAAATGTGAGTCTGTTTTAAAATGAATAACTTTTTATCAATCTATCATTTTGTAAAAATCAACAACTATGAATTTAAAAGTTTAGACTTCATTTAGTTATATTTGTACCTCGTAGAGATAAGCCTTTTCTTTAGTGCGTCCCTCAAATGGCCATTTCTAAAGAGTTGAAACACAAAACACAAGTCATTACTTTAAAAAAAAACTGTCATTTCAACGCAAAAAAATATTACTCACATAAAATAATGTAACAGATTGGTAATGCTTTAAAACAAGTTTTTTTTTTTTTTTTGGGGGGGGGGGGGTTGGGGAGAGAGGGAAGGGGTTCTGGGTGTTTGATTTTTTTTCCCTCTCAAAACAGTTTGGCCTAATTTGAAAAAAAAAAGCAAAAAAAAAAAAAGCAAAAGCATATAATAAAAATTATGATCGGTTAAAGAAAAAAACTAAATAGTTGAAATGATAAAAGAAAGTTCGAAATTACGATTAGCTGGCTTTAACCTACTTTACTTATTTGGAATTGGGTCAATTTTTTTTTATAGAAAATACCATATGCAGGATTTGATTGTGCATTTTATGTAAATGGAAATTAATCAAACTTATATTTTGTTATCTCATTATAGCAATTCAATGAACGCAAAAATTCTGGCCTTTATAATTTAAAAATAAAATGAAATATTTTTTTTTTTAAAAAGATTAACTGTTAGTCGTAAGGCTTCGAGTTCACATCTATTGACTTAGTGAAGTCGTCAAAAGCTGGGGAACTACTAAAAGCGATCCTTCATAGTTTTAAAGATCAAACAAGAGATCATTTTCATCTTCTACCTAGTTGGCCTTTAATATTAATTAATTTGTTGTCTAGTACAATCACAAATTAATTAATGTTATTTTCATCATTAGTAAAATAAAACAAAAGAAACTAACCGTGGAGCCGGTAGGTTTTGTACCTTCAAGCTGTTCTTTTATAAACTTTCTGTCTTGCTCTAAAATACCATACGCTGCAAGTTTTTCCTTCAGCTTGTTGTCGTTAACTAAATGCTCAAACATTTTTGCTGAAGGTTTTCTGTACTGTATTTATATGTTAATTGAAATATCAACTTTATATTCAACAATAAAAAATTGTGGTTTTTTTTTTTTTAAATGTACATAAATTATTTAAACAATCATGGTAAAAGTATTGTCATGTTTCCTATAAATTTATCTTAATATTTGTAATTACAATTAATCAATCACACGTACTTAAATTAATTCTTTTTAAGTTAAGATTAATTACCTTTTTATTTTTGTCTACAGCCGGCAAAAATTTGTTGATATACAGACGAGAAAATGGGCCGTGGCCTTTGAGGACAGAGAAAATTTCATTTTAACAAAATATTAATAGCTACCAAATATTTTGCTAATTTATTAAGGAAAGGGTATTAGTAAAATTTTTTGTTCATTCAAGCATGGCCACTCGTGTTATAAAAATCCATATGATTGTTAAAAGAAAATTGTTTACAAGAACAGACTAATAATACATTTTTTTTTAAACAGAATCACTGACCTAAATCACGGCAAAGTCCAGCTATTTCTACACAGAGAATGTCCACGTCTGTGATGCCCAGTTCTGGCTGAGACTCACGAAGAGCGCGTGCAAACTGACCAGCGAGATGACACACGCTTTACCATTGAAAAAAAAATCAAAAACTTACACAAGGAAAAAAAACGTGCATTTGTTAAGTTTAGTATGACCTAGAGATAAAAAGTGTTCAATAAAAAGAAAGCAGAGTATAGTCTTCAGGCCCATAGCGTGCGGGGGGGGGGCAGGAGGGCCGGCTCCCCTGTGATTTGTCTGGCCCCCTGCTAATTTGTTCTACTAAGTAAAATGTATTACATGCCCCCCCCCCTGCTATTGCCTGGTCCCTGCTGTAGAATGCCTGGCCCCTGCTGTAAAATTTTCACACTACGGGCTGAAAGTCTTACAACTTTGGTGTCTTCTGTCTTGTTTCTGTATTCTTGTTCTAATTGCTGTCAGCACAGTGGGTTTTTTTTTTACAAGTGTGTGTCTTGTCTATCACTAGACCACGTTAAGTGAACTATCCTAACTACAAACATGTATGGGCTATTTGCGCTCTTTATGTATCCCAATCAATAATGTCAAATGTACCAAGCGGATAAGACACATTCCGAAATAATAGACACCACTCCCCACCACATTACACCTATAAGGTGAGAGATTCCGACCAGTCAATTTTTTTTTAGAAGGACAGACGATCTAGCATAGAAGAGCGACTGACTGTCCACGTGAAGGTCACGGGTTTGATCCTCGGTCTAAATAGGGAGTAACGGTGGTTGCTGAGTGTTGTGCAAGCCACGCAACCCCTTAATACACCGTGGTTACAGAAAAAGATGATTTGTTCACTTTATCGGCCGCGAATGGCTTAAGGGAACCTGAAGGAATAATCATCGTTATGCTGCTTTGGTATTGGTGCAAAGCACATCCAACCCGCCCTACGGGCTCCACTCACCATAGTTACGCTGCTGCGGTTGTTGTAACTTACCCGAGAGAGTGTTCAAATCGATTGTGGGCAGCCCCTGGATACACAAAATAAACAGTTCCCAGCTGTTTGATGTCTCGGAGTCTCTGAAACTGTGGGGTGTCTACAATCATCTGACACGCCGGATGAAGCTGGATGTGGCCGTGGATTGGGTCGTTAAAAATCTTGTGGATAGAATTTCGTTTCAAGCTACTACTTTTATAAACAGGAACAATTACAACTATTACATTATTCTTTGGCCCAAAATTGAAAAACAAATCGATAGGATAATTGATGATTGTTTAATTCATAACGAGGTCTTTGATCACATCAGGGACGAGGCGTGATTGTCGCCGTTCATAGCACTTAGAGAAAAATGTATTGATGTTTTTGTGCTATATACAAAGCACAAACGACCAAAGATCTATACATTTGTATAAAGTATTGGACTAACAACATATACAATTTATATATAACTGATGTTATATATATTTAAACTTGTAGTCATTTTATTATGAAAGATTTTGCTAACTATATTCAATAAACACAGGACCATTTTTTTAAGCTATTCTGTGAGTTAGACCGGCAACACTCACTCCTGGTCCCTGGCTCGCATCAATAATCCTGAAAATATAATCTATATTAATATAATCTACTGAGTTATCGATAAGTAAGTCTTATTTAGTCCTGACTAACCTATTGTACACTAACGTACACCATCGGGTCGTTAGTAGGTCAGATGGTATACAACTTTAGAGGACGTCTAATATTTGTTTATTTGAAGTATTACGAAAACCATAGCATCTGTTTTCAAAAAGATCATGTAGTTGTGTATTAAGAACAAAGTAGAATAAATTTAATTCGGTCCAGTCACTCGCCCATAATGGGGGTGTGTGTGATAGAATAGGGGTCATGTTCCTATTGACCATATGCATTGTATCCTTCTCTGTGGTTACTTAAATTATATCCACTTTTTTTGTAAGGGCCTCATTCAATGGTATATTTGGTAAGCCTTCTTCGACCTTCTATCTTCCTGTCGTCCTTTCTTGTGATTATAGAAGATCTCGAAAGAGAACCCTCTGCAGCCGCGTACTTAGCCTGTATATAAGAAAAGGGTTTTATCTGTAGGGGCAATAAAGTGCTGATTGGCCCGGGGGTCAGTATCGCCGTTTATACGACTTTGTAAAATCAGCTAGAAAGTGAGTCGAGTTCAGCGACAGAATAATAACAATACCCATGTCCCAGCCAGTAACAATCAGATCAAATATCTTACTCTCAGGGGCGCCGAGAGCCAACACGGGCCCCAGGGCAGGACATCATTGCGGGCCCCTTAATAAACAATGAATCGTGAAAAAATTGACATGGTCGGGGCGGCCGGGCCCCTTTACAGATGCGGGCCCCCTGGCAATGACCCCCTTGCCCCCCTCTCGGCGTGCCTGCTTACTCTGAGTAACCTTCGATACCCATGTCAAAAAAAAAAAAAGGACATGAATAGACGTTCTAAATCTAAAAATATATTTTCACGGTTACGTAAATCGACATAATGGGTATTCCCGAATATAAAAGCTGTAGCCCTTGAAACACGTGTGATAAATGAAGCACAGACATCGTATTGTATATGCTACATTTCATAACATGCTATGTTTCACGTATGTGACGATATAAATATATATATACCCAAGACACTAATTATTATCAACTTAGTTCCAGACTCAGATTACCAACATCATATGTTAAATCTACTGTTGATTTGTTCTTTTTACATGTAGTTCCAGTAACCAATGTATGCTTGTGTTTATATTGTTGTTGTTTGCTTTTATAGGTCTTGTTGTTACCTACACATACGTTTTTAATCGATAAATTATTGATTTTATTTGAACAGAAGGTCCAATGCGTCCATTAGTGATGAAAAACTTTTACAAACCTGTTTGAGAACATAGAAAAAAAAAGCACTTAAAAAAAATAGATCATGTCATAAATATGATATATCTTCTACTCAAAGACTGGTTAATACCTTCAAATCATTTGTCGATCTGCATTCAAATTGCTTGAGAGGTTTTTCCTTAAGTTCATTTAAATAGTCAAATAGAAGTACACAGTCGTCGTAGGACCTTGCATAAGAAACAAATAGTTACTTTATAATATAATTTCTAAAATAAACATACACAGTAACCATTTGTTACTCTACAACAGTCATTCTCAAAATAAACATGTGACTAAACAACAGACTAAAATGATACATACATATGTATCGATAATCTGACATCAAAATACTACGGTACCTTTACAATCAAACTGTATGAATGGTTAATAATTTATTTATTTTTTACCTCGTGAAAAAAAAAAAACACCTATTGAAGATGATAATATCGTGTTTCACATAGACCAAACTAATTTCACGAAGTAACGGGTCAGAGTAAAACTAGCCGCACTTCAAATTGGAAGTAAAATGTGGGGTAAATATTTCAATAAATTTGTTACATTAACACAAAGTGATAGTTGGAAATAACAAAAAAAAAAAGATGAAAAAAGACAGAAGTATTTTTTTTTCAATAGCGTCATGTATTTTAAACGTTAAAAGATTAATTGTGTTTCTCAGTTTTTGTGGTGGATAAAATAGTTCAGAATATTCATAAAGTAAAGAATCAACTCTAGTGTTTTTATGAATTCAACTTACAAGTTGTTTCCTCGAGTATTGTCTTCAACCATTTGCACATCACCATGTGATATTTCTACTGACGTTAAGAACAATTCTTAATTAAATTAGAAAAAAATAAAATCTGTAAAATATTCCTTAGAAGAGTCTATGATTAACGAATAACCCAGGCCCAAGCTGATTCAATGATTTAAATGATATGTACTTAAAAACAATACAATTACACCAAAAAAAAAAAAAGTTCCCTTAGCCCGAATGGGCCATCGGGGAAAATGAAGTTTAGAATTCATTTGTTTCTATAACCTCGGCATATGAAGGGTTTAATTGGTTAGCACAACACCCAGCCGCCTTTACTTCCCCAACTTAAGTCAGGTACCCATTTAAAACTGGGTGGACTTGTGGCACCTGGAAAAATTCCCTTGGTCCTCACCTAGGATCGAACCCACGACTCTCAGGTCGACAGACGAGTATCTACACCACTCGGCCACTTACACTACAAGCTCATGCTATTATTTGCAAACTAAGAAAATTTAACATTTAAAATGTTTGTTTTTTTTTTGGGGGGGGGGGGGTGAAGAACGCCACAAATATATCTGAATATGATCAAGAAAGGATGAATGGGTAACACTTTTTATCCCTACGGGAAACTCAGGGGCTATGCTAAAAATGGGTTTGGTTTATCCCCCCTCCCCCCCCCCCCACAAACAAAGACACACAATGATCATACTTTTTTTTTAAATTTCATCAACAGTTTTAAACCATTCAGTCTAGTTGTTTATTTTAATAATTGGTAACACTTAAATATTTTTTTCTTTCATTAATCCAAACTTGCAATTAGCTTTACTTTAATTTTGTTCATAATCTCTTGTATATATTTTCATTGAATGACATCTCTTCTATGTTATCACCCTTTCAGTTTGTTACAATAACAAATACTTTTATTGCTTTGCTTTCTTATTGGGACATACTGTGACTGAAGATCTATCCCTAGCGGACTCTTTATTTTATAGGTGTAAGCGTAATAACAGTTATAAAGGATACTCCTTTGTTTACTGTGTTCATGATCGTCAGCGGTTAATGAAAACAGTATCATTCAGTGACTTCCATTCACCGCCTCTCAGGTGTTTTTCTAAAAGTTAAATATATATATATATATATATTATTAAAAAATAAAGATATTTGTAACGATATATTTCAGTATCAACTAATAATATTCATTTTGATAGTCAGTTCAAACGTTCAAGCCCGAGACGTAGGTACCTATATAGCTCTACTTTAAGTTCAGGGATTGACACATTATTTTTTGTGGCATCTTGATTGGGGGGGGGGTTGTACAGCAAGAGAGAGTTCAGCAGCTTTCTATTACTGTCAGATGGATAAATGAACGACCAAAGGGAGGTAGATGGACCAATCAAGGGAGGTAGATGGACCAATCAAAGAGTTGGGGGCCTAAGCATTCTGGGATGTTTTAATAAACATATAGTTTGGAGTCTAAAGACAGTAGGACAGTCAGTAAATTGAAGAAAATATAGAAAGGAAGACAGGGAGTAGGGGGCCCAGGAGGGCAGTTGAGAGATCTAGTCGGGGGGATAAGGAAGAGGACATTAGAGAGCATGGGGGTCAGGAACAGTGTGTTGAAAGTTGGCAAGCAAAGTTAGACGTTGTATGACTTGAAGCATGGGCGAAAATTGTATTATTATACAGTTGTGTTTTTGGACATACGTATAATCTGCCATCCTTCGGGACAGTGTAGAACAGTTAGATTTGATTTATTGTGTTAATGATTTATCTTTGTGTGAAATAAAATAAAGATTTATGAATCATCAACAAAGATCAATGATTAATTAGATTGATTGATCTGAAAGTAAACGCCCACGCGGTAAACGCCTCTACCAGGCGCAGAACACAAAACATTTAGTCCGCATCGTTTAATGAACTTTTAGAATTGATTAAAGTAAATAAGATGGTTTGTATAGCTATACTGAAATATATCGTTACAATATTAAATACGCTGATGAAATTAAAAAGGGTTTTGTATAAATGATTTATAGATGGTAATAATATTAATTTGCATTCAATGAAATCGATCAACTCTTCTGCAACTCCTCTTTTCTTTAGTTCATCTGTCACTTCATTTATAGGCGTGTTTTTCACAATAAATTCTTGCTGAAATTAAAATCAATGTTGTGAGGGGATTTGAAGATATCGAAGCCTGTGAGATCTTGAAGTATAATATTTATTCACATTTCATTTATGTTTCAATGATCATTATTATAAAATATGTATTTTTACTTGAGTGGTTAAAATAATAACAATTAGATTATATTAAACTTTATTTGCATGTTTTTTTCGGGTTACTTGATTTTAATTTATCTCAAATTATTTAAATTAGTATCTACAGAAATTACTTTCACAATAATATTGCCTGAAAAGTCGCGGAATTTTGATTTATATTCCTTTACTAGCTTTAAACTAAACTAAGAAAAACTCTTTACCATTCAAAACTATAAATTGTTGTAAAGATATTTAAGGACACTGGTGGAATAGGCCTCAATGGATTCTATTGCATTGTTACTTCTAGATAACATTTGTTCCTTTCCACTGATATAGCAAAAGATAAAAAAAAATTCTTATACATATGTCGACCATTAGGTAAATAAATACAAGTAAGATACGAACTTTTTCTGTTTCAGTTAAGTTGAATGAAATAATAGAATGCGTTATCCCCCCCCCCCCATGTATAAGCATTAGGTAACGTCCAGAATCCTGACCTAATTTATAGACTGGCACCTGGTTAAATGTTGAATTTCCTTCATTTCTAGGAAATTTTTTTTAACGGTTTCATATTACAGGTCGATAGTGAAGTAATTATTTATGGTGTTTTATTGACTTGGAGAAATGCACGCCAACAATGGTAGTTTATGTAGAACAGTAAATAAGGTAAATTAGCATACACACACTCTATATGAAATATTTCTAATGAGTTATAAATCATTTGTAAAATAATTAGTATAGGTATTTTTCATAATCAATACCATAGCTATAATATTGATTTATCTGTCATAGAGTTATACTATGTACCAATCAATCAAGTTGTTTTAACTATGTTTTGTGTTTATTGATTGTTTTATTGCTAGGTGCTATGATAGTGGTATTGATTTTTTGACTCGATAGTGGTACAGTTCGATTCTGACTGTATCTATTTATCTTTCTATATATCAATCTCCGTTACTCTCTCTCTCCCTCCCTCTCTCTCTCTCTCTCTCTCTCTCTCTCTCTCTCTATCTATCTATCAATGTATCTATCTATCTATCTATCTATCTATCTATCTATCTATCTATCTATCTATCTATCTATCTATCTATCTATCTATCTATCTATCTATCTATCTATCTATCTGTCTATCTATATATCTATCTATCTATCTATCTATCTATCTATCTATCTATCTATCTATCTATCTATCTATCTATCTATCTATCTATCTATCTTCTGTCTGTCTATCTATCTATCTATCTATCTATCTATCTATATATATATATATATATATATATATTTATATATAAATATATGTATCAAGGTAAGTGTTTAAAATCTATATCTATTTAAATTTTCTCTTTCTATATTTTATGTGTGTGCATGTCTGTGTGCTTATTGTATCTCTGAAGAAATGCTATTGTAAGGATTCTTAGGTCTACACATCAAACAGTAGCGGCCGTAATGGGTGGCAACTGGAGCAACCGCCACGAGATCCTGCTCCTGACAGCGCCCACGTTAAACTATTTTTTGTTACCTAACTGTAACAAATTGTAAAGCTTGTTATAGGATTTCACCTTAGGCCCCGCAATCGACCTAGGCCCTGGTACAGACAAGGCCGCCTACGATATCAAATAATAACTCCATATGAAATTCATGAAATATTTGTTTTTAATATTTCACTAAAAATGTAATTTAAGATAATAATCAAACATCTAACAAGCAGCTATCAAAACAACAAAGGCACCAATAATAAGTCATATTATAGCACAATAATACTTTTTTAATATTATGACTGACTGACCTGTTAAAAATACTGAATGTCAGAAATTTGAAATAAATGTTGTTTTATTCATCCACTTCGCAATCATGGCATAAAGACCACTGAAAGTTTAACACAGAACCAAAACTGAATCTATGCGCATAAAAAAAAAGAGCAATCTTTCTCAAAGATATCAACTAGCTTATCAAGTTCGCTATAAATATAAATAAAATGATTAGACGTATAATCCCAAAAATAAACTAGAGTCGAACTAGTTTTATGTTACTTAACAGTTATGACTGAAAAACGATCAATAGTTACGATACATTTGGAATCGTTTCCCCCAAAATAAAGATCTATTACGCCATTCAGTCTATAATGAATCGAAACGAGGAAAAAAACAACTTGCTAGAAGTTTGTTATGGCAACTACTGAGCATCTCATCCAAAGATGGGCAAAGAATTGTTCTATAAATATCATATACATTTATACACGACATATGAGATTTATACACAGACTAGATCACGAGTGTCGTTTCGTTATATATAAGTCTGGCATATTCATATAACTAAATATCGGCACGGTCGCTGCTTCTGGTATGTTACAAGACACACAAGTTTCGTCACAGAACATCGACCAGTGGTTTTTTTTTTTCATGTTACATGAAGAGCTTGACAGATGGATAGATAGAAACAGATTGAAATAATTCGTTTAAAAAAAGAGACAGATAGATAGATAGAAATGCAGATGTATAGTTTGCCATAGAGATAAATATGTACATTAGGGGTATGACTAAAATATAAACCTATATTCCCGTATCATATTCGGTGGAGCTTTGTATCACAATTAAAGAAAATATGGGTCATTTTTGCTTTGCATAAAAAAAAGTTCACCCTCCAAAGGACAAATATATTTAAAACATAAAAATTGTCAAATATTTCGATAAAAGTTTCACCATTACAAATAAAAGTGACATAAGAATAATATTGATAACTAGCTGTACCCCGCAAAGCCTTTGCAGGAAGATAGACTTGTTAAGCCATTGCCGAACCTAGGATTTGGGGGCCCTGAATTTTGACATTCGATACTATGACATGAGATTATGTACTTAATATTTAATGTAAAAAATAATTTTGGGGGCTCCCCTAAAGCAGGAGCCCGGTGGGACTTTCGATTTTGGACCCCCCCACCCTAGTTACGCCTCTGTGTTATTTTTTTTTTTAAGTTATGAAATAATTAAAAATCTAATTAGTTGTTGTTTCTTTTTCTTACAACATCCTAAAAGATAAATTATTTCAATTTTAAAAAAATGTCAGAGATCTAATTAGTTACTTTTCATTAAAACAACTAAAAGGATACATTCTGAAACAAAAAAACAATAAAAATAAAAGTCACTGGGAGAAATCGAACCCGGAGAGATACAATTTTAATGTACTATAAGAAAAATATTGCTCGGTTATGTTTTCATTGCCTTTTGACCTAGTTTTTTAGGCCTATATTGTTATTTTGTAATTAAGAAATAATTCAAAGCCGTATTTATTTAAAAAAAAATATTATAAAAGCTGAGAACTTAATATAGAAATGTGCAGAATTTCTTTTTTAAAATATTATATTGACTTTATTTACGAAATTAGATACGAAAACGAGGTCAATAGTCTTATCGTCGCCGACGTCGGAGATTTTCGATTATTACTATTGTTTACGTCTGACGATGTTAAAATGCTCTGTTGTAATAAAAACTACAATGATTTGAATGATATTATATGCTAATTATTAATTTTTAATATTGGGGACTTTTACATTTCATAATTAAAAGCACAGAAACTATTGAAACTGTAGATATTTCAAAAATAGAAATTGAATCGAGACACAGGAGAAGACGCCATTTTGAATTATTGTTTTCCGCTTTCGATTTAACGCACACTGGAAATGAGTATTATGATATATGATGATTGTTACAATGTTCTATTGTGTATTAGTTTAAAGAAATTTAGTGTTTAATTTTTCAATGAAGTTGCAAAGTGGAAGTAAATCTTGCCTCACTTAAATTGCACGCTCTGCACATATAATTGAACGCTGCGTTGGTATAGGTCAGGGGTAGGCAATCTTTTGAGACGGAAGAGCCAAAAGTTAAAATTTGCATTTTTCTCAATTTTTAAATAGCCACTAAAATTTTTGTTTCAATATTATGGTATTTGATTAGGCCACAATTTGACATCAATAGAGCCGCAACTTGACATCGAAAGAGCCGCATACGGCTCGCGAGCCGCACTTACCGACCCCTGGTATAGGTGTTGGATCTGTGGACCGAAATGTCTTTAATGACTTCAAAATCTTTGTATCCTGCTTGCAAGCTTCTGATAAATTATCAAAGTCAGTAGGACTGAAGCACTGGGCTGAGAAGCAAGTGTCAGCCCACGTTTCACGTGCTGCCTTAGCTGTTTGCCAATATTCTTGTATCAGAACAAATGATGGCAAACAATACATAGACCTAGAGTTCCATCTTGCATTACGGATGTTTGGAAGTGATTGAATATTTACTTATGAGAAGCTTCCTGTACTTCTGAAAATCCTGTAGCATGATATTAAATGATCAAGAAAAGCCATGTCATCTCGCCAGCACTCTTGTTTTGTTTTCTTTAGTGGTGTACCAGCATTATCAAATGATGTGTTGACTTGTTCATACTTTTCTGCTATTGTTGAAACAATCAAGTTTCAAGCTGATGTTTGGTGAAGTTGTTGATGTACTAAAATGATCCTTCATGATGTGTTTCAATATTGTATCTTGAATGTGGTGATATCATCCAATGTATACAGCTTTTTCTAATCCAACATCTTGAAAGTGTTTATGTAACAGTGTGACTGCATCAATTCTTCTTCCAGTATTTGCTATAGTTGTGTCATAGCAAACTTATTAAGCCAGTTGATATCTTTGAGAACAATTGCTCTTTTATTATGCGCATGGATTCAGTTTTGGTTTTGTGTTTAACTTTCGGCGGTCTATGTAATGTTTGCGAAGTGGATGAATAAAACAACATTTATTTAAAATTTCTGACATTCGATTTTTTTAACAGGTCAGTGAGTCGGGATATTAAAAAGTATAATTGTGCTATAAAATGACTTATAATTTGTGTCTTTGTTGCTTTCATAGCTGTTTGTTAGACATTAGTTTATTGTCTAAAATGAAATTTTTAGTGAAATAAACAAATATTCAATGAATACATGAAGATAGTCTAAAATAAAGGTATTGTTTCTTCTTTTACTATAATACAATGACTTACATTATTCTACCAGTAGAGATACTATCATGAATACATCACTTATCCAGACTTTAACACATCAGGTCGTTTGGTGGACTTCAGGGACGTTTCATTGGATTGCTCTCTCTCTCTCTTTTGTGTAATTTCGCAAGTTTAATAAAAATCGCCTAATTCATGTTTGAATTTCGTCATTATCTATCATTTGTAAATGTACAAAACAAATGTGTTTGATTACAATCTACTTTTAAGTCTAGCTAAATACATTATTAATTGTTTAATACTTCTAGTTTTCTCTATTGCACAATGAAATTAAAGATAAAAGGGAAAGAACTAAAGTATAAAATATTATATATTTGTTAAAAATAAAATTAATAAAATATTTTCTAAGGATTTTTGCCGAAAAGCGTACTTGATAACAATCACACACGCGATTTATACATAAAAACGAAAAAAAATGCAATATTGAAACTATATATATATATATATATATATATGCGTATCCGTGCGTCTGTGTGTATTGCATTCTCTCTGTGTTCCCCTCTACACTGGCCTGAACAATTTTTAAAAACTGTTTTCATTTTATTTTCAATACAAAAATGTCAATTAATATATATTAATGAGGAAAAACTCAAAAAGCAAAATGTCATAGAGTAACATAAAATACAATACTACAAGTTACAATGACATGTATAAAAATAAAACTGCTCTACGGATCATTAAAGTGTTAGGAATTACATTCAGATTTAAAAAGCCCAACAGTTTAGATCAGTATTTCCCGAACTATTGACAAGTATGTACCAATTCTTTGTATTAATGATGATTACGCCAAGTAAAAAACATTGTACATCTTTGGGAAACACTGGCCTAGATGAGCGACAGGAATATCCTACAATAAAATCTTGTTAATAATGAATCAGTCTAAGATTTAGTGTGTCTATTATTATACTAGATATTAAGCCCGGCGTTGCCCGGGAAATCTAATCATTTTAACAACTGAATTTTTAAATACGGTTAATTAGGTGCTTTTTTATGCCAGCTTCCTAATGTGCAGAAATGACCTACATTTCATACGTCATAAATTACGTTTTACACATTTTACCAACCAAACCAAACAATCAACCAAACAAACCAACCGAGCCAACCAACCAAGCCTAACCCGTAACAAATTACGTGTTACCCGTCAACGCTAAACAACCAAACCAAACAGCCAAACCAGCTAACCAAACAAACCAACCGAACCAACCGATCAACCATACAAACTAACCAAACAAACCTAACCCACCAAATCAACCAAAGCAAACCAACCAACCATACCAAACCAAATTAAACACCATTAGGTAAAGATATGGGTACTAATTTATGTCACCCGTTACGTTTTATCCTTAATTCTCTCAATGTTAAAATCAAAACGAAGAATTAAAAAAGCTTTTTATAAAAATGCACTGAAAAGTAAAAAGTAAATACTTTATAATGCGATTTTGCAGTACAAAGGCAAATTGGTGTGGCACGATACAGCAACCGCGCGCAAGTTCAATTCGGCTTTATTAATAAAATTAAAAAAAAAAAAATATTTTACCATCGGGAAATGACGTCATAGATTATTTATAGCGACGGCTTTCCCACACGCCGGACGGACTACAAGATATGTACTTTATTAGTAGGAAAATTAAACAACAAGCAATACGTGATATAATTGTTTTTTTACATGTTATATCTATGTTATATCTATGTTATATCTATGTTATATCTATGCACATACCTGAGTTTAAGTATGCAAGTGTGTCGAAGTGGTTATGTGAGTTTTTTTTTTTAAAAAAAGGGTGTACGTGACTATGAGTTCGTGTCCAGGTATATATCTGTCTGATTGTGAGTGTGTGTTTGCCTATTAGTATGTATATTTTATCAACATTCATGCGTCTGTGAATGTGTCTTAAGCATTTTCTCATTTAGTTTAGAAACTATGACACCTGTTTGTGACGAGCTGGACTATGACGATGCGCCAATTATTTATCATGATCCCTATGATTTTTTTTTTTTGGGGGGGGATCACAAATAAAGTTTAATAAACACTTTAAGATAAAAAAATATAATGTAAAAAAAAAAATCAAATTATTTGTTATATAGTGTTGATCCTTTAATCTATATTAGCAAATCTGCCCGACCTGAGGGGTGGGAAATAATCAAGCCTTCCATCCCATCCATCTTTTCTGTTCCAGATCACCTCCCCTTCATCACACTAACTCCCTCCTTCCCCAGACCCACAAATTAACACCCGTCTTCACAGTCCCTCTACCCTTTTCTCAAAACACTAACCTCCTTACCCACACGCCCCATTCCTCTCCCCCAACACCAATTTTTGGTTACAGCTCCTCTCCTTCGTACCAACCCTTCCTTCTGGGGACCCATTCCACCTATAATTCCACCACCCCTCTGTTGCCTACCCCCCCCCCACCTTTCCAGATATACCACGATTAGCTCCTCACCTGGTCCCCAAACCCCCCCCCCGTCATACCATCCCCATTGCGTCGGACCTCTTTCATATCATCTAGTCCTCCCCGGGCACCTCACCACAACCTTCCCATCACATCTTTCTTTCCAAAACATGCGTTAATAAAAATTTTCTGTGTCGAGAATTGTAGTATCCGCGTCTTATACAACATAGATAACTAGCAAAGTCTAAGATCATAAGTTTTTTAAATTTTCATTTGGTGAAAAATTTAAATACGTACATTGTAAGATTAATTTCAACATCAACAAAAATAATTGTTACTTCAAGAAAGAGTCATGTGGTAAAAAATGCACACCAAATATACTCTCGAACACGGAAGTGATTTCTTTTTGATACAATGTATAGGACGCTCTCAATAAATTGGACAGAAAATAGGTCACTGAAACGATTCGATATAATGTCAATCGATAGCTCTATGTAACAATTTTTTTTGTTTGTTTTTTCCTTAGTACCAAGTGTGTTTTCCTAGCCAGTTATGCATTATTTAACACACAGAAAATAGCTGTTGTTTCACAAAAACTGGTTCTGTGATCAGGATAATGATATTTAAAAAAAATTATGTGTTCGATATACTTCTTTATTTGCATTCAATAATGAGAAGTCTTCTAGAATATTTTTGAACTGCAAGAATAGTCTGTTTATGTGGACATTTCGGTTTATTTTATGGCTGGGTAAGAGAATATCGAATCGTAGTTAATAGCAATTATTGGTTTAGATGGCATCAAGAGAGCCATGAAGTTTTCTATCCCTCGAATTAGTTGGCTACCAACTGACCAATCAGGCAACTCCTACTTCTGTATAGTGGATCCTACCAAACGTTGCACTGGCAAGAATGTGCCTCAAATCGTTTATGAAGACATTACTTCCATTACCCCGGTATTACACTGCACCGAGCTGACGATTCCCGACCCTGAAGAGGAAACATGCATAGATGTCTTTTCTTTTTTTTTTGTCACAATAAATAGACATTTTTCTGACCATAAAATCAAAGTCTGTGTTGAATGTAGTCTTTTTTTTATAGATTTTAGACAGAAGCAGTTGAAATATAACATTTGGAATCCAGGAACAAAAATTGTGTTACCGAGTGTCATTATAAATGCTTCAGTGTCTAAATATCGAAAGTATTAGCCACTTGCCTTTACAGGTGCATTGTCCAGTGTTGTGTCCAGTTTTTTTTTTTTTTGCTGTTTTTACATCTATTTCACTCTTTGCATTAATACAATTTCTAGATCTATCTACATGTTTAGAAAAATATGTATATGAATATGTATCAATAAGTTTTTATCTCTATCTTTATATGTATATATGAGTTGAGGAACAAATATTTTGCATTATATGCCTTTGTGATTTCTCATTTTCTGTTTCTGGCTATGTTGTTAATAAAAAAAAGGGCACACTTGAACCAACACATATCAGCCCCGTAGCGTGAAAACTCTACAGCAGGGGCCGGACATTCTACAGCAGGGGCCAGGCATTAGATGGGAGGGGGGGGCGGCAGGAAATAAATTGTATTAAGTAGAGCAAACAAGCAGAGGGGGGCCAGACAAAACGCAGGTGGGGGGCCGGCCCCCGTCCCCCCCCCCGCAAGCTACGGGCCGGACACATATACTTAAACTAGTCAGCTCAAGCTAAGGGCTCAATAGATAATTTAATAGACACATGAAGCTGTTTTAGTTTAGTTAATAATTGAATATTTATTTGTAATATATATATTAAGAAAGAGAGTTCTGATTATCCACACATCTATTCCTGAACCTGGTTATTTAAATCTGTTTGTGACCAACATAAGACAGTCCGTAAACGTCACTTTGCTAACCGCTGTCTATTGATTTTATAAATACCGACTCGTCATAGCCTGAATGCAACAAAAATACAGGCGATGACATATTCAGATTATTTGAACTCTCTATGTAGGCCCTAAATAATGCTATAACTGACAAAACAATGTTTTAAAAAAAATATGTTTTATTTTTACTTGTTATGCCCTTTCATTTATGATCAAATAAATATAATCGTATTGTTTCCTCTTGATAAAATCGACAGATATTTTATTACATAAACAAAGCAAGTTTCAGCCTGACATATTTTTTGGAAAATTGGCGTTAATAAAATCGTTTGATCTAAAAATAGATATTGAGATCTAAAAATAGATATTGATTATTCCCTTTTACTTTGAAAATTAAGAAACTTAGTGTCGCCATATTTTGAAAGCATTGTTATTAATCTTGCACCTAAATTAGTTCAATTAGTAAGTAAATATGCTTGCTAGCCACCTAAAATTGCTCACTTTGCAATGGTGAGGATCAACGATTATATTTTACTAAATTGTTACTTTTTCATTTGTTCATTTCCAATCTTTTTGCACTTCATTTCTGTGGTATGGTAGCCAGCTCTAAATCGAATGGACTCTTGGAAGAATTCAGAGAATTGGAGTTGTGATAAGTTGGTGGAGGAACTAGAAAAAGAAAACAAATTATCGCGTGCCATTCTCGATGGCTTTAGAGGTAAATATTTAAAATACATAATTTGTTTTTATCCTTAAATCTCACATGTTATCTTTAAAGAATGTATTTTGTTTATGTATTTAAAAGAAAAAAACATCGATGGCAAAAAATTCAGATACCTGACCCCTCAAGGACTGAAAGAATCAATAGGAGTGATGGATATAAGGTAATTCAAGAATAAGGTGTCTTTTTTTGGTCACAATCGATTTAACTAATAACTTAGCCTGAAAACATGCTTGGGACTTCTGGTGTAAAAAATTTCTGCTATACCTTACCATTTCGTTTTTCGAAATCTTGGCATAGGGCAGACATGTATTGATTTGCTCGGGGACAAATACTGCAGCAAATGTGAATCGAATCATAAACTAGTATAGCTCATGTGCCAATCGTAAACTTTGGAATAGATCGAGACTCTTGCTTCTAATATTCTTTTTAATGCAAGTAAGATAATGTGCATATTGTGTACTGTACTTTCAGAGTTATCTGCTTGTAAGTAATCATTTGTTATTTTGATGTCCCTCTATTTAAACTTTTAATGATTGTGGTCAGATTGTAAAAAGGGATATCACGACATTACAGCTTTACATCGAATTAATATATATATATATATATATATATATATATATATATATATATATATATTTCAGGAATATGAAAAAAATAATTGTTTCTTTTCTTATAGCCCTATTGACATGATAATAATATATGAAAAACAGGCACAAGCTACTAAGCCGATTTTATTCAGAGTAAGTAATCTACCTATTACAAAATATTATTTTTGGAGAATATATTAATTATTAAAAATAACCTAACATTTAATGCAAAGAGTAATTAACTTGAAACACAACTGAACAATCGGATATTTAGATTTACAATGATCCAGTGTATGGACTCATAGAAATACACCCTGTGTGTCAAGCAATCATTGATACATCAGAATTTCAAAGACTAAGATACATCAAACAACTAGGAATGGGTTACTTTGTTTTTCCTGGAGCATCCCACAATCGTTTTGAGCATTCACTCGGGTGAGTAATACACACAACGAAAATCTCAAAAACTTTATTCAGTTTTTAATATATTTTATTTATTCTTTTTTACCTTCCATTCCTATTAAAACTTTTGACGAACGATTTCCCTAATTAATATTTAGTAATTATATATATATATATATATATATATATATATATATGTGTGTGTGTGTGTGTGTGTAAACGATATCTTTCAAAACTTCAATATTTTAAACTATTTTTATTGAATTTAATTGACGATGGAGATATTTGTGATATAGGACTTGTCACCTGGCTGGTAAATTTGTCAGATTGTTACGTAAAAACCAGCCATACCTTGGAATAACTGACGTTGATGTTTTATGTGTAGAAATTGCTGGACTCTGTATTGGCCTAGGTAAGAAACCAATTATGTAGACTTTATTTAATTTGCTAATTAGCCATGAAATGTAATCGTTACATTTTTTAGTCGTGGATAAATCGTCTCATCAAGCAATTTGCAAGCTTTCATCTCCTCTGACATTGCTATTTACAGTAAAGGGCTTAAGGGAACTTTTCTTTTTTATATCGCTATTGAAAAAAAGAAGAAAAAATACAATTCTTGGGGTTTATTTAAGATGACTGAAGAAAATAGCCATTACACTTTATTTTCAGAAGAAAGCAAAGCAGTTAGTAAATCGCCACACGAACAGGTAAAAAAAGTTTTTTTTTTTTTAAATCTTCCCTCTTGTCTTTACAGTCAAATGACGATAGACGATAAAAGGTGTTATAAGATAGCTACTACAAAAACATAATAATGCTTCTGATAACAACCATTGTTATAGCTAACATACTTTTTTATCGAATGGTGTCTTTTAATGTTTGGTAACTTGCTTTTGAAGAAATGATTGATTGCATGAAGTTTTTTTTTTACCTTGCAAATCTGTAGACATAAAAGTAAGCCAATTGGTTTTATGTTCAACAGCAAATCAGTTAGATGTAATACAATTTAAGACTCATTTATGCCTATTGTTTCTATCATGCATTTTCTTCAGATTCAATCAACATCTTCTTCGATATTTGATTCAATAACTAAAAATAATGCAACAGTGAAGAATTTACTATTACAATACGGCTTGATTGAGACTGATATCACATTTATCAAGGAAATGATGAACGGAGATTTTTTTAATGATGATGGGGTAAAAATAACGCCAATAAATTAAATTCAGTTTTATTCATTTTTATATTTATGTGCTCATTTATTAATTGTTAGACAGTTAGTTCTACGTACTGTCAATTTAGTAACATTTTATAAATGATAAGAGAAAATAAAACATATTTATCCAATGAAAACATTATATTTAGAAAGAAACGCCTAAAGGAAGAGGAAAACATAAAGCTTTCCTGTATGAGGTAAGATTTTTTTTTTTTTTTAGATTTTGAGTAAGAAATTAAGAAAATATAATTAAAAGTAATTTTAAGTTCCCTTAAGCCCAAAGGGATCATCTGGTCAGATGAAGTGTAGAATTCATCTGTTTCAATAACCTCAGCATATAAAGGGATTGTAAGCTAATGTCGCCTTTACTCCCCTAACTTAAAGTCAGGTACCCATTTAAAGCTTGGTTAACCACTCGATCACCCGTCCCCTAAAAACTAATTACAATTAACAAAATGAATATTACTAGATTTAAACCGTGTTACAAGGTGTTTTATGAACTTTGATTTAAAAAAAAATATAGTCCTATCCGTTCGTTTATTTAGCATTCAATTGTTTTGACTCAATTAATTTGGTTAAAGGGCAATAAATTAATATAACAAGATTTTAAAAATGACACGGTCAATGAGACCTAGACAATGAATGTGGGGAACATATTTTCTAATGTACCCGGGGCCACCAAAATGTACTTCTTAGTGGTAGAGGGGGTTATTTTATTGTAGTTTTTGTTTGAAGGTGGGTGGCTAAAATACATCCGTTGTCATTGGGGTTTGCAAAGAGTGAAATTTTGAAAAACAGAAACCAGCGTCCAATGATTAGACATCTAATTTAGGATATATCTAATGATCTGTCAAAACTCTCAAACCAAATAGTAAACTAATTGCCCAATGTTAAAAATTAAATATCCTCCTCCTTAAAAAAAATTGCTTTAGAACAATTCTTCTACTTGTTACAGATGTTCACAATTAGCTCCGCGATTGTACGCACGCACACAGTACAATAATGTGCACTAAGGTTTCGCTTGTTAGAACGATTCTACTAATAAGTTCCCTTGTTATGTGTGTGCGCTATAAGCCTTTATTCCGCTATGTTGAACATAGCGTTTCAAAAATTGCGCACATCTGCACACAGACTCCGGAAAATTAGAATAAACATTGCTTGGTACTTTAATACGAATATGGAGATTCGAAGAATCAAACATAATTTTTTTTTCAATAGCTATTTATTCATGACTCTATTTTTACCCATTTTTTCAGATTGTATGTAATACACGTACTCAAATTGATGTGGAGAAGTTTGACTTACTTGCTAGAGACTGTCATCATATTGGAAACAAAAATAGTTTTGACCCTAACAGATATATGAAGTTTACAAAAGTTCTTCCTACTGATGCAGAGGGACAGATGTTTCAAATTTGTCTTTTTGAACAAGTATCAAAATTTCAGCCATAAACATTATTTTAACATTATAAATAAGTCTATAAAGATATTTAGAAAAATCACAAACAGTAATTTTTAAAAATCTTTACTTCTTTGAGAAATAATATACAGCAAAAATAATTAGTAGCATTTATACTTAAATAAATCTAAGTTTTAAAAGTTAAAAAATGTTAAAGTTAAATAGCAAATCATCGTATTAAAAAAGTCTGGATATGTATTCAAATTGTATAGACTTCTTTTACTTTTAATATGAAACAAAAATGCTTTTTACCTGAAAATATATATATCCTTAACATCAATTGAAAAAATCGAGCTTAGAAACTGTAATGTATGCATAAATCGATTACTAAGGAATGGTGAGCGTAATTAGCAGATGGCAACGCTGAGAGAATCATACAAAATGTTTTGACAACTAGGAGAAATCTTGTTTAAGACATGAAAGTACCGTGTGTGACAAGGAAAAGTATTGAGAAAAATATTAAAATGCTTTGGTTTTTCAAATTCTAAAGCGAATTTGGAATTAAATATTTTTTTTTCAATTCTCGGTTGTATTTTAATTTTTTAGCGTTTTGAAAGTGTTGAGATTTTCAGGTAAAACAGTATAAATTTTATTGAGGACAATTTTTCAATCAACAACGATAAGTAATAAAATTATCAATTTTATGATTCTACTAACTAAAGTTGAGAATAATGACATTTATTCTGAGTGAATTCTCTTATATAACCTTCCTATATCAAACGTCTTTCCAAATTAATTACATTTTTTCAAATCAGAAATTGGATATCTTAAGCAAATATTATTTGCTTAGATACGAACTTAACAAGAATTATTACCAAGGCAAGGTGAAGCATGCCCTTGAAATAATGTAAGCAGTATTACATACCTTTGTACTTTAAATGCATCTTATTATTTTTTTTATTTAAACAGTCTATCTTTTAATTACTATTTGCAAAACGTTCATTAACACAGTCAATGCTAAATTAACAAAAAGTTGAGACAGCGTAGGAAATGGTTTTTCAAACATTTTTTGAAAAAGATAATGAAGAATAAAAAAAAAGTTTATTTTTAACAAAACTAAGGAACATCAATAAATGCACAAGGAAAAAACATCTATGTAAGGTAAGGTACACACACATAAGACTTTTTTTAAAAAGTGTAGGATGTCTAGGAATTTATTGCAGAAAGTCGCCCATTTCAAACTGTGGTGAAAAGTCTTTTAAAACTAAACAATGATACTGCAATTGATACTAAGCAAGTGGGCTATCATCTTAAAAGAAAGCCATAACTGGCTAGGGGTAACCTTATCTTCTGCTGTGTATACAGAATTGTAAAACGATTGTTATGTTCCACCAGTTCTTTGTCCTTTTCTCTTTCACGAATTCCTCATAACATTTACATTTTTTTAAAAATTTTCTATCCCCTTTTTGTCCAGTTTTAGCCTCTGGAACAAATTAATCGAGATTGCGTTATAATATATGAACAAAATTGACACAAAACAATGAAACATTTTACTTACAAACATAGTTCCTGAACAAAATGTGTTATTTTATCTACAACTCATTGTAGTTAAAAAAAATTATAGAATTTCTAAGCAGATTAAGAGTTGCTTGTATACTTTTGGTTAATTAAATCTAATCATCATTTGGATTACCATCAGTCTAAATGAATGCAACTTAAAAAATTGTAAGTTTAAAATATGCTATGTTTGATGTTAATCTTACAATGGCTAGAAACGATAATAATATGTTTTATGTCAATAAATACTTTTATTAAAAACGAAACCAGAGCAAACATTGTAATAAATCGTTTATATTACCTGTTTAATTCATGTAGGGTGAATCAAGCTTGTGATAAAGCAAGGTAAAGTGGAAATTTTCTAAATATTTTCTTTGTCCTTAGACAAAATTAGTGTTTATGTTGTAATATTTCTCTCTTTTTTTTTTTAAATCAGAGAATACCTAAAGGACAGCAAGGAGTATCCACAAGACAAAGTCCTGGAAATATTATATGCGGAGAAAAAAGACGAAGACATAACTGGTGACTTGAAGGACGCACATAATTTGATTAAACGTATTTTTGAACGTGATATGTATAGTACTGCTTTTGAAAGTGAACCAATAAAAGATAATAATGGCATATCAACAAGTAATTTGGAGGTATCTATTCTTCTTAATTTAACAAAGAAAAATTGCAAGAAAAGCTCAACAGTTATTACACTATCCAGTTTTTCTGCATGAATGAATTGCTAATTTTGTACTTAAGTAGCTTAGAAGAACCAAATAAAATAAATATTAATGACTCTGACGCCGGCATGTTACAAAATCGTGTATACGCTTTTATTATAGCATTCTGTCATGAGGTAGAAACCCAAGTAGACAGATGTTTTGGGAATTTGTGATTAATTAGTACCAACCTCTTTAAGTTCATTTGATTTTATATTCTCGATAACAATAGACTTTTTTAAAGAGTTAGTGTCAATCGATTAAATTCTTTTCCTTTCCAGCAATTGACGTGAGAGTATTTTAGCTGGGAACGCATATTTGTATATCGATTAATACAAGGGAAGTAGGCAGTTTATTATTGTCGTTCGTCATAAAACCCAGTGATATCCCTTGACTAGTATGGTGATTTTTTTTTTACTCATTTCTGTCAAAAAAGAATTAATTGCAAAATTAGTTATTGAATCATGCATTGTCATGGAGCAATAACATGTATGCAAATGTATGCCCCAAAAATCGAATAAAAAATATTCCCCATATAAATATTCATTCGTTATCACACTATGTACACTACGTATACGTTTATATTAACTTTACAAACAAAATCAAAATGAATACTTTTTACATCAGAGAGTATAAAATAAAATATACTTTTGCTAGTCTATTTTAATAGTTATTTGAAAATGTAGGCCTATTTTTGTTATATCTTATTTTGTACTTTGACATTGATTAGGGTTGTTGTTTCATTTGTCTATAATTTTATGAATGCCGGTATATCTTTGAACAAAATAATTTTCACAACTTAACATATTTTAACCGACTTCGAGCATAATGTTTAAGCTGAAAAAGCATCTCAAAAAAATATATAAAATAATATGCATCAATTTATAATTTTAAAAGATAATTTAATGAATAGATTTATATTTATATTCATTTTGTTTATATATTTTTGATCTTAGTGAATAACTTGAGTTTTAGTATTGAAAAAATTGAACAAATGAAATTTAAATGTCAACTATACAAAATTAATAAATATGTTTTAATTTTTTTTTTATTTTTCTGTCCTATTTAAAAGAACCTAAACAAAAACGTGTCTATATCAACTATAAATTCTTACTATTTATCAGAAAAAAACCTAGATTATTTATTTCTAGATTATTTATTTTACTTCCAAATCTATTGATATCGTTTCTTGCAGAAAGAAATCAAACAAGAGGCTGGTAATCCAGACTTGGGTATCCATGTATATGTAAGCGTGTAGTTTTTTCAATAATTGTATTCCCATAACAATAAGGAGTTTATGTCCAATAAAAAAAAAGCTTGTTGAAATTGCAGACTAAATAAAATTAAAATCTACTCCTATACAATATTTTAAATGTTTTCTAAGGTCTTTGATATAAAAATGAATTCTTTTAGAAGGCACAGTGAATGAAAAGTATTCGGAACCGCTAAAGAAAGCAATATATTATTTATATAAAATTTATTTTCAAAAGTAAAGTTTCATAATAATTTTCTCATCTACATTTTAACAACTGAGTAATGCTGTATCTGAGATCTAGCTACGTATCTTACAATGGTTGTTACATGAATACAGTTCGTTGTTTTTCTAGCCTAAAATTTCTAAAGCCTTCAATTCATTTTTAAAAGCTTGAATTTCCTTATGCGAAGATATTTCTAAATAAAGCCAACTTGCATAGTAATTTTTAGATCAATCTAATTCTCTGGAACTAATCCATTTGCACGGCGGTAAGGAAAGAGGCAAACATATGCATATATATTACGTTCACTGAGGTGTTTTACATCATTGATGCTTTTTTACGTTTATATTTAAATGATTATGCATTTTACAATTTTTATTTACATTTTTATTTACAAATAAAACAAATAAATTTCAAAAACCAAATTGGTCTTAGCAGCCAGTCTTTTACTTTAAAGTCAATTTACCATATCTAATATTACGTGGTTTTTTATTTATTTTCAGATTGCTCAGTTTGACATTGGTTTAAAGGATGTTCCTAACATACATTTTTATGTTTTTGAAAAACATAATTCAAATAAAGCTAAACTTCTAGAAGAGGATAAAGTAAGAAACATCCAATCTATTATTGTCACAAGTACAATTTAATATGATATTATAAAAATAGGACTTTTTTTTTCAAAGTAGCGACGATTTGAAATACTAATTTTCATATTTTTAATATAATTATATTTCAAATTATTTACAGAAAGACAAAATGCTCGGAACATACAAAAATCTAGAGCGTGTTGTTAGAGTACTATCTTATGATCGTGATAAAAATAAAAAGAAGGAAATTTTTGACTTCACAAAGAAAGTACTGTCTAAGGTAAACATTTAATTACTTTAGCAGGTATCTACTTTTGCTCTTTAAATAACATTCACTATGAAAAACAATACACTGGAAACGATCATATGCAAAAAACGTAATTGTAAGCAAATAGTCAATGATAACTAATTATTGAGTGGTTTCAACCATCATTTTGCTTTCATATTTTTATACTTTCCAATTTTGACAAAGTTTTTTTTTGGTACTAAAAATTGTTTTCTTTGTTAGGTGTTTGGAACTTCAGATAAATTAATCAAGAGTCGTAAAAAATAAAATTTTAATTACCCCCCCCCCCACCCTGCTAACGATAAGTGTTAGTCATTGTTAACCCCTGTCTTTTTCATGGACGACAATGTTAGAGGCAGTTAATGAAAATTATTTCAATCTGCACCTGTTGTATAATGTACTTTATGAGTAACAAACTAGAGATATTATTAATCACCACAGTTACAATTACTGTGAACAATAAGAAAAAGAGAAAATGAAGTCAAATACTGAAATGATATTGCTTAGATAAAAGCATTTTATCGCTCACATTTACTATTTATTTATTTCAAATATATTTAGCCTATTGGTCAAAGATAAATATCATAGCCTAAGGTCTACAAACTGCCCATCCCTCTTGGCTAAATACACTACAAATGTTCTGCGATTTAATTTTACCTCAACATTGTTACATTTTACATGGATAGATTCTTCCCAAGTCCTCTTCAAAAGCTCTAATGCTGCGGTTCTCTGCAAAAGCTCTAATGCTGCGGTTCTCTGCAAAAGCTCTAATGCTGCGGTTCTCTGCAAAAGCTCTAATGCTGCGGTTCTCTTCAAAAGCTCTAATGCTGCGGTTCTCAAACGGTGGTGCGCGTACCCCGAAGGGTAAAGGGCAGAGCTTATGAATGAGGGGGGTACGCAGCGACATAAAATTTTCATTTAAAACAACCAAGAGTTTGAAGGGTACCCGCGGACATATTTTCGCACCCTTGGGTGGTACAGTCGGAAAAAAAAAGTTGAGAATCAATGCTCTAATGGGTCGCATATGTACTTATATATCCGACGGAATATACATTACGTACGATTAGTTCGCTTTTTACCGATTACATACATATTGTTTATTGATAAACTCAGACTATTAACGCTATTGTGGCACCGATTATTTTTCTTTTAACATTATAGCCAATTAATAAAATTTCAGGACTGCTATGGAGTGAAGCCGAAAACCGAGATAACAACAGATTATGTAAGTAATACTGAACTATACTTTAATGTATTGCAATGATTTCGGTAATTAGGAAGTTATAATGAAAAAAAATGCTTTTGTTTAAATAGCCTTCACGCCCGATAAATGACTTAAATACCTGGACATCGGATACATGTGAAGAATTTCTAAAAAAGAATAAAATGTCAGAAGAAAATATCAAGCGTTTAAAAGGTAAATACATGTTTAGTTGTTTGTTTTTTTTATTTAAATTCACAAAAAATAGAACTGTTTGAATTACTAACTTTTTAATTTCTTGCACATAATTTAAATCTTAATATTGTCTTGATTAGACCTATTACTTTTTGTGTGCATGCAGGTTATGGTTTGCTGGAATCTGGTTCTCGATTCAGCCGCTTGACAGTAGATGTTGTCCTAAATATTAAAGAGTAAGCTAATCTACTTACCGGTTATTATCAATCAAATTAGATATCGCAAATAATTTAAATAATTCAATATATATATATATATATATATATATATATATATATATATATATATATAAATAATAAGTATATATAATAATGATAATGAACATCAGTTTTCACTCATTTAAAAATGTATTTTTACCGATCTATCACGGATAATCAAGTAAGAAATAGTGATTATAGTAAATTTAACATTTAATATGTTGTCATTTTTTTATTTTAGTTTCTCCCAACTAGAAATACTTATACAATGTCTTGATGAAATAGCACAGTCAAGCATCAGTCCTTCAATGAAAATGTATAGGGATTCTTCTATGAGGGTATACAATTTTTTTTTTCACTCTAGGAACTACTAAGTACATTTACCATTGAAATGCAAGATGTCATTAAAATGTTTACCCTCGTCGCAGAAAGGTCAGTAACTGTTCAGGCTCCGCTCCCGAGGGGCTAATTCTAACATAAATTGAGTCACGACTATTGTGTTCTTTTTTTTTTATTAATTAACAGTAGCTAAACTTAACGTTTGTCTCGGTCCCCTCATATGACGATCGCCGTAGACCCGCCAATGAGCTCACACTCGGCACTCACGTTTTGCTAAGGCGACCCATGATAACACGCTGAATCTAATTATAACAACTTAGACAAATACATTATGCTGGGAAGATATTTGGGACGATAAGTAATTTCAACAGTAACCTAGATTACCAAGGTCATCCGCATTAATTTGAATATTACTACCCTTTTATTATAGACTTAAAAAACTTATTTAAAGTACATTAGTACAGTTACGGGTTCTTTTAATATACTCCAAAAATGTTACGGGCTCTTTGGTTTACGTTACGAGTTCTCGTTTTAGTTTAAACGTGGAGATGTCAAGTTAGCTTAATGTCTACCTCTTTCAATTGGGTTACTCACTCCTTTGACACTCAATAACAATCGAACAAGATGTATTGTGAAGATGACGATTTACTTACATAATGTTGGCTACATAATAATGCAACATGTCCATAAATGAAAACACTTCTAAAGTCCACAATAATTCACTCTGCCTCAACTCTAACTAACTAAACATATCTTAAATATTCTCGTCGCCCTCGTAACTCCCGTCACTAAAAACGTTTCGCTAGAACTCTCGTCACTAGATCTCTAAAACTAAATAATGTCCGAATACAGTCGTATTTATACCCCTAACGTCCATGCCTTAAATTACCCTAAATACGTCACAGTGTTCTTCAGTATTGTCCTTACTATCTAATCTTCTAGGAGCGTCACCTGGTTGTCATTGTTAACCCTACTAGCCTGTCCGACGTCGCCTCCCATTCTTCACACCTTTGCTGTCTACTATTCAATTTTTTTCTCCCCACCTTTTCCTCAGTCATCTGTCACCTTGTCTACCATTATTTGTATTAATCCTACTTCTTATATATCTTCTTATCTTAAAACGTCGAAGGGGATTGTATCTGCCTCTAAATATACTCTAGATCGTAACAAGTACAATACACTATTAGACAACAAAGGAATATTTTAATAGTCTACTTAAAAAGAAAACTAATCGAACAATATTCAGACTTACTTTAGTGGCATAATCAGAAGGAATCCGCCCCCCCCCCCACCAAACTTTTCAGCAAATAATACACAATTCAATTTGACCGCAAACATAGAGCAGTGTTTCCCAAATTTTCGACATCACTGTACCCCTTCTTTTTTTCGTGAAAATGATTAAGCACGTACAAATGCATATATTTTTATTTTTAAAAGTCATTTATGTCATAAACAGATACAAATAAATGAAAAATTAAATTAATTTGTAATAAAATAAAAGTTTATATATATATATAAATATATATATATATATATATATATATATATATATATATATATATATGTGTGTGTGTGTGTGATAAAAAATAATATATATATATATATATATATATTTATATATATATAATCACCTCTTTATCAACTAATGTTTAATACTATTAATATTTCTTTCTGTTTAATTTAGATTTATGTTGATCCTATTCACGATCACATAGTAGTTAATGAAATGTGCCAAGCCTTCATTGATACGCCCCTATTTCAAAGACTTAGATACATCAAACAGCTTGGAATGTGTTCTTTTGTTCACCCTGGAGCTGCTCATAATCGATTTGAACATAGTTTGGGGTAAAATATCTTTCTCCTTATTACACTTTAAAAATTTCAGCGTATAGATTCTGACTGTGTGTGCATTATTCTTTTTAACCCAATATTACTTTTTTTTTCTTTTCAGGTCATTGCTATATTATATTTTATGATAATTTATTATCAGCCGCTCAATTATTAATTGTTGATACAGACATTACATGCAACCTTCGAAACAACTTTAAATCCTTTTAATGTCTATCTTATAATATTTAAGCTTAAAACATTTCTAGAATACAAGAGGTATCAAGTTTTTTTTTCTTTTTTGAATTCATGTACACACAGACATTGGGTCTATGCTATAATCCTAAAAAGATTACGCGATACAATTAATTAATAATTTTTTTTTAATGTCTTACTATTTATATTAAGTTGTTATTTTTCACATTATGTACGGACTTGTATACATATGAATCGATTTATTAATGTAATACATTTTACAGGTATCAATGCTATGAAAATAAATATTGTGCATCAAAGAAACACAAAGCATACATTTTAACGCTTGCGTATTGTGATAGTCAATAACGATTAAATTATTTTTTAGAAAATTATTTTAAAATGCTAGACACTTATTGCAAGTTTGTTTTTTTCTTTTTTTTAAAAAAAAAAAAAGATAATAAGCTGTTTTGCATGTGATGTTTTTTTTGTCTTACTAATCTAACGTTGTATCTATCCGAAAAAAAAACAGAGTCTATCACTTGGCTGGAGAATTAGCTCGCAGCTTACAATTAAATCAACCCGAACTCCAAATAAATGATCAGGATATTTTATGTGTTGAAATTGCTGGACTTTGTCATGATCTAGGTTAATGGAAAAAAAATTATCAATAATATCTGAAATATTTAATATATATGTTACTATATGATACTATAATATAACTTGTTAGAGACTTTTACATCGTTATAACCAACCTGCTTATGTCAGCTATTGTTTTTCTTATTACTTGTTATTGATTTTTCCATCGTTACAATTAACTTACTTATATCAGTTTTTCATTCTCCATTAAGGACATGAAGCCTATTCCTATGGATTGTTCTATTATTCTGGTCAGGATGAAAATCATAATAATCTTAAAAATAAGGTAGGTGCAGGGGCGTTACTATTGTCAGTGCAGCCTTAGGCGCACTCTAAAAATACCGCCATTTTCTAGTGCCAAACAGTGTCAAGTAGGGAAATACCGCCACTTTCTAGTGCCAAACAGTGTCAAGTAGGGAAATAATGCCACTTTCTAGTGCCAAACAGTGTCAAGTAGGGAAATAATGCCACTTTCTAGTGCCAAAGAGTGTCAAGTAGGGAAATAATGCCACTTTCTAGTGCCAAACAGTGTCAAGTAGGGAAATAATGCCACTTTCTAGTGCCAAACAGTGTCAAGTAGGGAAATACCGCCACTTTCTAGTGCCAAAAAGTGTCAAGTAGGGAAATACCGCCACTTTCTAGTGACAAACAGTGTCAAGTACGGTAACACCGCTACTTTCTAGTGCCAAACAGTGTCAAGTAGGGAAATACCGCCACTTTCTAGTGCCAAACAGTGACACACTGGGGAAATACCGTCCCTTACTTGTGGCAAAGTAAACGCTGCCTGGGGCGGACCTACCTATCCATCTCCCTATTTACGCCACTGGGGTAACTAACAAAATGTTTTTTGTGAATTTGAAACCTTTTTTTGTTTTTTATTTACAATAAAAAAAGTTTTAAATAAAAAATTGTTTAGCTGCATAGGATTATCTCCATTTACATAATAAAATAAGCATTTATTTTAACATATTTTAACATAAAACGTGTCAATATTAAAGGGTACTGCTCAGCCCCGTAGCCAAGAAGAAAAAGAGGAAAAAATAAAGAAAAAGTAAAGGTGCCCCCTTGCTGGGTATTGGTGCCTCCCTGCTTACTGTGACCTGGCTACGGGCTTGGTACTGCTTCTGAAAAAAAAGAAATAGATATACTGCAAAAAAGTGTGAATTAAATCAGTTTCTATTGAATCTGTTTTAGGGTCGAAATAAGACAAAATTTTATTATCTCTAGAATTTAAAAGAAACTAAAAAAAAAAAAAAAACTGCAATTTTTCTTTTTTAATATAATTGAAGAATCTCTATTGTATTTTCCCTCCTTACCACTGGTGACTAAATTAAAAAAAAAGTAAAGGACAGAAAAACCATAATTAATTGCACACATGTATTATTCAACATGATTATTATATAAGCATTTTTTAAAATTAATAGATGTGAGCGATAAGTCAATTTTCTTAGTTTATGTAAATCTTTGATACATACTTAATTTATTTGTTTACTTTGTACAAAAATGGGTTAGCTTATTTTTGTCTTATTGTTGTCGTTGGTAGATTTTTTTTATCCGACCTTACAAAAAACACAGCTACGCATAAATGCAAAGCTGTAAAAAAAGAACTCTAAATCCTATTTAATGCTGAAAATTGTATTAATTAAAAACAGGGACCATTTAGAATGGTCAAAAATACCTAGCTATCTACAGCAAATCTTTCAGCATCAAACACATTTCATATTGTTAAAATATACTGCTACTACCGTCGGGCTAGTGAACTTTGGAGTCTATTAGTACAGCTATGATATATTTGCAATGTGTATGCGCCTTTATAGAAATATATATATATATATAAACATTATTCATGGAACTTTTTTGTAGATAGGGGTGTTATTTTAATATTTCTTTTCAATTTGTACTTCTCTGGCAAATGTTTTAATGAGTTATGTGGATTTCGTTTAAATCAACTAGCGACAAAGGGTAAAACAAACTCTTTCACGATAAGATTTTAAAATGTTTAGCAAAGTTTGTCAGAAAAGACACAATATAGTAGTAATTTCTCACAATATTTTCAATTATACTTAGAGCAAAAATAAACATTAATGCTTCTTACTTTCTATGCACAATTTATGGATATTCAGATAGTCTGTAACCAACGAAATGGAATAGATGTTAATAAATGGGATTACTTGGCCAGAGACTGTCATCACACAGGATTTCAAAATAGCTTCAACATTCAGCGCTTTATGATGTTTGCCAGAGTGCTAGAGGCTGATGGTGAACTACAGATATGTATTAAAATGAAAGTAAGTTTTAACATAATATGTGCATACTTTACAGGCATACCCCGCTAAACGCTGCATATATACTCACTTTCAAAAGAAAATACTGATAAGAAAAATGCTAAATTGAAATGCTAAATTGAAATGCTAATATTGTAAGCCGTAATCTCTTATAAAATAGAAATTTTGATGTTAAAAAATTGATTCAGTATTCATCTGTGCTCATGGGCGTATTCATTTTGGAAAAGGTCATAAAGTTGTTACAATAAAACTGAACTAAATCTAAAAGTTTATTACATTAAAGTATAATAACTAAACAAACAACAAATGTACCCCAAACCTAACCTCTAACAGCAGAAAGTAAAAAATGTGCAACTTGCTTGCTTTTTCCAGATTTTTCTAAATATTCCAGTTGTTTAACAATTTCTGTCACATTTTCAGCGAAAATCCGCAACGTTTTATATTTATGTGTCCATCTAGTTTCACATAGCAAAGGAACATTTGGAATTAGTTTTCTTCGCTAATTTCTCAGAAAAAAACTATAATTGACTTAATTTTTCCTATTGTGTTTCGTACAGCATTCACATTATTTAAATCGTTCACGACAAGATTTAATTTATGTGAACTGCAATCTACAATTGCTGCGTTTGGGTCTTTTTTCGAATTATTGCTTGGACTG
The DNA here is from genome assembly GCA_021962125.1 of Bulinus truncatus. NCBI lineage: Eukaryota > Metazoa > Mollusca > Gastropoda > Planorbidae > Bulinus > Bulinus truncatus. The sequence continues at coordinate 613,618 of JAGDYQ010000232.1, forward strand.
CTCCTTCCTTACTTGCCATTGTAGAACATCCGTCTTATCCTTGACCAACAAAATTTGTCATATCTAATCAGGCCCGTAGCGTGCGGGGGTGGGCAGGGGAGCCTGGCCCTCCCTGCGTTTTGTCTGGCCCCTCTGCTTGTTTGCTCTACTTAGTAAAATTGATTTCCTGTACCCCCACCCGCTATAGCTTGGCCCCTGCTGTAGAATGATTGGCCCCTGCTGTAGAATGTTCACGATACGGGGCTGTATCTAATCAAAATTCTAATGAATTTGTAATTATGGTGTTCTTTGACAAAACTAACACCAAGTGACATATGCTCAATGCCTGATATTATATTGTCTCGTCGGCAAGTATAGAAATTGTAACTGAATTTTTTGCTTCACGAACAATGTCTTCAAGCAAGGGAGACCCACAAATTTCGATCACAGTGTTTTGTGTAGTTTCCGACAGACCCACCGACAAAAATTTGGGGCACTTGGGCAGGGCTGTCACGGGCCTCTCGGGCTGATAATAATATTTTCAAAAGTTGATTGGCCAGCTCAGTCCGGGCCCCTAAAACTCGCCGGGCCCCTGGGCATTTGCTCTCTACCCCCCTCTCGGCGGCACTGGTTGCCGAGATATACTTAGCACTACAATAACTAATTGACAAATGATTACCTAGAACTTCATCTCCAGATTCGAAACGAATCTCTAACAGGTCGTAAAAAATACCAGAATGTGATTCTTTTCCACGAAGTGCCAAATCATGCATGCCGCAAAAAAAAAAACAAGCAATTAAGCCTGTTCCATTCTGGACACAGGACGTGTTAGAGCATTTTCGTATTATGTATCAGTACGTATGCTATCTTTCAGTAAATATTTGTAAATTTTGGAAATGTTTATAAATTCAATTGTGTAATGCATATATCTGTAAAAAAAATATTATAAAGACGTTTCTTTATATTTGAAAAAAATTATTGTCTCTTAAATCTAACTACAAGTGGTTTGTGGTTACTGAAATAGGACTCATAATTGAAAACATTCTAAATTATAGTCATTTAATCGTCCGAAAACTCCGTCAATTGTTGCATAGCTCTGATACTTTCAATTAAATTCAGAACACAAGCTTACTATTTCATTTGATGAGTTTCTTAATAAATATTGGTGAAACTACGTGCTGCAGTATTTCGCACCAAATGAACGGGTTATTGAACGTACAAGGTGTATATATAATATATAAGCCCCTTAGGAGCCCTGAAGCCCGGCCCTCAGAGGTCCTGTCGCAAAATGAACTTTTGATGTACACATGGCAGGCCAAGACCTACAAAATGATGGGTCTAGGACTTATAGTTGCTGAGATATAGCGCTCCTTTATTAATATAGCTTATATAGTAAAAAACGGTACTAAGGCCCCTTTTACGGCCCTGAGAGGTCAGATCGCGAAATGGAAAAAAGTCATTTCAAGGCAGGCCAAGACCTACAAAATGATATATACATCATGGGTCTAGGACTTATGGTTGTTGAGATCTAGGGTGATGACGGACGGACAGACAGACAGACAAAACGGGGACAATAGAGCATTTTTTTTCGAAAATGCTCTAAAGATTGCAGAGATGGAGGGACCTAGTTTGTTACAATTTTCTAGAATTTGTCTTCTAAATGTTGAGTTCAACTGCTCATCTATAGAAACTGCTTTGACTACCAATAGTGCAACAAAGTAGCTTGAATCCTTAATAAGAGTCTTTGTCCCATATGTTTTGCATCTTCGTTGAAATCTTTTAATTTTGTGCATGGTTTGATAACACGTGCTCCATGAACTACTGGAATTACTATTTGCGAGAACAACACGCACAATTAGCAAAGCCACCTTTTAACATTTGCAAGTATACAACCCATTATGAATAGTTTGATAACCAAGCATATCTAAAGCCTCTGTTTCCATTAATGTCAGCTCCAAAAATCATATATTTATCAGGGGTCGAACAATTAAGGATCAGCAGCAGTTTCAACTCATTTGAAAGGTCGTATGTCAAGACATACCTTCCAATATCCAATTTAGGAAACGAAGAAGTGACAGCGACAATCAAATTAGAAATAGTTTCTTCAGTTGTGTCTGGCTGTTGAACTTGTACTGTTGTCCTCAATGCATGTGATAATTCAGATACTGTAAACGCCCTAAAATCTTCTAATAACGACTTTTCGGAATCTCGCGATTGCTCTACTTTTCGTTTTATCGAGCATGTACATTTATTTACCGTTATCCATCTTTTCATGTTAATTTAGTATAAATTTAAAAATTCACTTAGTGGCAGACGATTATAAACTAACAAGAGTTTCCAGATTATAAAAAAAAAACCTGAATGCCAAAAATATTTTCGAAGGACTAATCAAGCTAGAGAAGGCCAAATTAAACAAAAAAAAATTAAAATCGGAACATGCTTGTGCTTGTAGTCAAAATGTGTGAATTTTCAAATACATTTATGTCAAAATAAATAATTAATGTTATACTTAACTTGGATTTAATTGAGAAATAAACATGTATGGCATCGTAAGTTAAAATAAAAAACGTGTTTTTTTGCCCCCCCCCAATGGAAAAATGTTTGCCCCCCCCCCCGGAAAAATCCCTAGCGACGCCCATGTCTGTGCTATTGTATTTTTCAACTCATTATTTTATCCTTTCTTTACTACATTTTCTTGTAACTTTTAAATGTCACTTTAATACACAAGAAATCGTAATAAAAACAAAGAATTTCTTTATCTTTAAAGGCCACGCATATGGTCAGAAATACTTATCTGCAATAAACATTAGTATCCGTTGCGCATAGATTGAAATAGAAATAAACAAGAAATTGAAGTGGAGGGTGAAAACATGAGAAAATATCTATGGTGGCCATCAATGAAAAAATGTATTTATTTCTTGAAGGATCATTACAAACACACTTTTTATTCAATGAAAAATATTTCTAGTGTTTAATAATAAAGGTCAAACTTTTCCTGTTTTTCTAGACATAGTTTTTATGCCATTAATAATGTAGCCTTTGCTCTTTTCTACCAAAATATGTGCTTTTGATGGTTAAATGGACGGATGGGTAAATGGATGAATAGATAGATAGATGATAGATAGATAGATAGATTAGATAGATAGATTGATTGGAAGGTAGGTAGGTAGTTGAATACACACATACAAACACAGATACACACACATACATACATACATTCATACATACATACATACATATATACACACATAAATACATACATATTAAAACCCAAAAAAAGTGTTTGAAACTTGGATGAACTTTTCTTTAACATTTCTACAAAGGACTATGGTGATAAAATTATAGTTTTTTTTTCTTTTATTATTGTGATGCCGCTTTGCACACTTTAACTGGTTCTTTTGTTCAAAGTGTTGCATGCACAGGTTTTGGAGAAAAAAAATAATACTTACATCAATACTTACATTAATACTTACATTAATTTTTATGAAAGTCTCTTAATCTATGTACAATAACAATTAATACAATCTTAAAAATGATGTTTCATCTATATTTCAGGAGATATCCAATGTATTCAATATGTTCTATACAAACTTCATGCTAAATAAATATGTCTATCATCACAAGGCTATTTGTGCACTGGAAATCATGTAATGTATTGATTGTTTGCATTTTGTCTTTTAATTTTCGAACTAATGTAAGTTTTTATAATGTAATATTTTGTTGATGTTGTTGTTTTTTTTAACCTAATCAGGTTACGGGATATTTTCAACCCAAATGACTTCGAGCAGCTAAAGCTAGAAAAGTAAGCAAGGTCATATAAAACCAAATTTAATTATTGTTCTATTTCGGCAAAAATTATAAGGGCACTAAATATAACACTAAAACTCACTGAATTACATATAAGAGTCGTTGTAATTTTTTTTCTTTTCTTTTTTAAATGGCGGCCTATAGAAATAGACTTTTAGCACATAAATATTAATATAAATAGCCGTCATATTTAGTAGTAAAATATGACAGGGAAGGAGGGAAGATTGGTTGACATACGTCATTAGTTTGGAAACAACAGTACGAGAAAACATATGTTTGGCAATGTTGTTGATTAAAGAAAAAAAAAAAACAACTCGCGTCACTTGACGTGATTGATACATGTCAATAAACTGGTCTGAATAACCAATTCAGTAGACATATATGCTAATTAATATGTGACAATTAATTTTACCTCTTTCGAAAAATAAACTGACGTGTTTATTTTGCCATTGTTACGCTATGATATTATGCCTTACTAGTTTGAATACAAACAAATGTATTAAATTGTGTCGATTAAAATGTGCGTTAATTTGCGATAAAAAAAAGTGAATCATGCGTTAATTTCCTTTTTTTTTTAATAAATGCAGCTTTAGTCATATTTCTTTAAAAAAAAATTCGACCAATTGATTAATTTAAAAAATCTATGAATTATAACACAACTATAACGATTAAAAATTTATAGAAAACGAATAATAGATTGCTAATAAAATGGTCGGTTCGACCTTAAAAATATTAAATGACATTCCCCTTAGTGACTAAACCTATACATATTAGGTAATACTCAACATACAATGATCCATTAAAGTACTACAAAAAATTATTAGCGTTCATTTACAACAAATATTGCGGCGATCGGAAATACTGATTAAAATCCACGATACGTTATCAGTATAATTTGTTCTGTGATCTGAACTATTTAAAAATGATTGTAATATCGACAGATTTAAAATATCTTTCATAATTTCTTTTTTTCATTATCATTTTCTATTTTGCAATTTGGGGCGGGGTTGGGGGCATTTACTAAGGCAGCCATATATCGAAGAACGGAACTTCTAACCAGGGCATGCATCACTTACTTCTAATACAATTTACAATAAATGGTTAATTTAAAATGCTTCCTTTTTTTTATTACCACTTGAAACCGTTTGCTGTTGTCACAATCATTCAGAGAGTTAGACGAATTCCTAAAAGAAACAGATGAAAGCAAGTAAGAAATAAGTTTTTCCATAGTGATTGAAATATTTCACTTTTCGTTATCTTAAACTGAATACTCAATATGGACTTATTATTTCTCGCCAATAAACCATGTATTGATCACATTGTACATTTTCAAATTTATTTCAGTATTTCAGCTGCACTGTGGGATATTTTTAAAAAAAATGATTATATTTTGTCACAAACTTACAAAAAAGCTATTTCAATGACAAATGCACAGGATGGCAAACATAAGCCAGCAAAAGAAATATGCACCAGAATTTTCAATAGAAAACTTTACTCCTGCGCTTTTGAAAGTGAATCTATCGATTCAAAAAGCATCGAGAAAAAGGTGAGTTTTTTTTTGTATACATATATTACACAGATCATAAATTTTTAATAATATTTATAAATTGAAATTAATATATATATATATATATATATATATATATATATATCGTCGTTTAGTGTTAATGGCATAAATTATTTCTCAAAATATGTTATCTATTAAAATCTTGCTATATTCCAATCCAGTTTCTAGAGAAACTTTGTTGTTAATGTTTATTTTCTTGATCTGATATGTATTGATAATAATTTTTATATCATCTAGGCCTAATAATCGTCTAACGTAGTCATCCGGGCGATAGACCATGTGCATCTAAAAATAGTATGGGGAATTCCAAAATTATAGAAACTGAAAAGAGACAACTTATTAAATGAGAGTATGTTTGATGCGCATTTTGTTCATCAAATGACTCTTTCTTGAATAAAAATGAAATGCTGGGGAATTCTAAACACAATAAGGATTTCTTATTAATGAATTAAGATTTTAAAATGATATTTAGTAATGTGCGCAAATTATGTAAATTTGTTACGTTTGTATGTTTAACTTGATAAAACAAAAGGATAAACTGTTTGGAAATGAGTCCTTTAAACTAATATTAATGAATTAAGATGTTTAAATGATATGGAGTAGTGTGCAAATTATGTAAAGTTGGATGTTAGATTCAAGGTTTAATAGTCGGGGCTTGTTTTTGTTAAGCTTCTGTACTCAAATGAGAACTATTTTCTTTTGGATGAACTATATGAAATATGAACTTTATTTGACGTATTATTAAGTGTCTCTTAAATGTGTTTTGGGTACAATAATCTGTTCATTTTCTTTTGGGGCCACTTCGAGTACATAGACATGCTATTTTGGTATATAGACTGATTGTTAACGCGCTCAAATAAATATCACCAGTTTCAACTCCAATTGCGTGCCTAATAGCCGGTCCGGGTACCGTGCCTATTAGGGTGATTAATTTTTTTTTTTTTTTTTTGCAATTTAATATTGCATTGTTGTTAATTTTTTTCCTTTTATATTCCTATACTTCCTTGCAAAATTTTATTGAAATTGAATTGCATTTAGAGGTCACTCATCGAGACTGAAGTTTGTGGTATCTTATTTAATGACAAGAATTCTTATAATATAAACATTAAATCAAATCAACATTAAACATTAACTACAACGAATTAGATATGTTGAAATGTTAAATAACATAAAGTATAAAGATATGCAACAGTTACTGCTTGTTTATTCATGTATACATTGTATTATAACATAAACAATACACTTTACTAATGATCTTCAGTTCAACACTTCGTATATAACTCCAGTGCACTTTTCTTCAAATTTGGCACTCTCTGTCTGTGATCTCCTACAACTTGAAGCAACCCCTACATGTTAGATTCCGTTTTAGTCATTGACTTATTAAATAGTAACATCAGTGCAACTGACCGCTCGGCTGCATCATTGACGCCTTAAGGGAATCAACAATATACTTAGCGTCAGCAAATGACGGCCATTAATCACAGGATACTGGATCAACTTCATCAAAGCTGATATCAATACCGACTGAACGCATTGCAGATAGTGATGAGGTACCTAAAAAGTGATGCAGTTAGTGAAATCTTTCACTTTAAATACTCGATCCGTCTAATCATCGCCAGTCTTCAGCATCGCTTCAGAAACTTTTTCAGAAAACAACGCAAGAAAAAGCACCTCTGGACTACTATACCAAAGATGTGAGTATCACGACTCACAAAACATGAGATCCAAGCTTTGACGTAAATGTGAGTGGCAAACAAGCTGAATTCTTGCAAAATCGTTACTTCTGAAGGTGGGAGATAGAACTGATTTCTAAACAAGTAGATCTTGAAGTAGTATATCAATTTCGCCACCCAGCGAGCCATATGGTAATAGCCCAGCGCATGAAAGTGGTACGGTTGGTTGCTTACACTTACGCAAAATATCAACAATGAGGTTTTGATCATCCCTCAGTAAACTTCACGTGGTATGTAACTTGAGACACTTGACACTGTGTTTGTGTTCCACCATAAACGGATCATCTAGTCTCGAATCTTCCAGCGGAATATACAGCTGCTGATCAACCTTAGGCCGAAATCGTTTAAAACGTTTGAACAGTGGAATGTTAGGGCTGTTTGTGGAGCCATAGAGAAAAAACAACTCCAATGATCAGTTCCTGCACATGATGTCGGCAGGGAAAATGTAACAGCTCCTCTTGCAAAAATTTACATGTCCCCTTAGTAACACCAGTGTTGGCGGATGTTGTGTCAAAACACATACCAATAATCTCACCAGATACCTCCCATAGTCTTAGCAGCTTTGTTGTTGCATTGGCTGGTGCCTTACTAGCACGGTTGCTAATTTAGCTAAACCTAAAATTTTCTCAATTTCTTACTCAGTTAAAACTACAACTAATCTGTCTACGTGTGACTGCAGCTCTGGATAATCTGTAGTTTCCTCCATTATCTTTCCGTCCCAGTGAATTACTAATAGGATTTACTTCTAAATTGAAATTCTGATTTCAAATTTCTTCGTCTGGCATCGAACCCTCTGACAGAAGCTTCGTGTAGTAAACAGGAATCTCAATCTCAAAATCTTCGTCATCTTTACCTTTATCCTCACTTTCGCTGTTGCTTGTAGACTAAGTAGTAACAGTTGCCTCCTTATGTCTTCTTTCGCCTTCAACTACTCATTGATTTTCTTCTACTGCTATTCTTTTTGAAGATCGTTAACAGTTACACTAATGCTTTTAGATATTGTCTTCTTCAGTACCTTGCGATTATAGAAAACCATTTTCATAGCATGACCCAAGGATAGTAACACATCGCTAGGTAGAAAAGAATCCTTTTGTCCAATCAACCAAACTTCGGTTATACATCTTGTCAATACACTTTGTGAATTACCACTTGATGTTGATGCCATATCAATTCAATAATTTGTAGTTAGTCAAAAACTACTTTATTATCTAGCAAGCTTGAATAATAAAACTAATTATAATCTAAAATTCTAATATCACGGTATACTTTTAATTTTACAATGAACTAAAATAGCACTATAGCAAAAGCAAGCAAGCGACACATCAGAACTGCCGCATTATCTCATACAGTGAAACTTCGGGTCGCTTGAGCGACCTCTAAAAGTGGTCATTTTTTTTTCAAAAGTTTAGTTTTTCTTGATTTGCTTGACAAAAGGAAAAAAATGAGCAACAATGCGTTAGAAACGGAAATTTTTTTTCCCCATGCATTTCATGAATCATCCTACGGGCCTTTGTTTACTAGTTTAAAATGAAAGGGCGAAAAAAAACAACATTTTTTTAAAAATAATTACAGCTTGTTGAAAAAGATATCATCGAAGAGATTAAAAAAGAAAATGATAAACAAAACTTTGATATTGAAGTGAAGGTAAGTATCACGTAGTGTATATGTAAGTATATATACAATTTAGTTGTTTTTTATCGCATAATATTATATTATGCGCATTTGCATAATTTATTTGTAGTGTTTTTTTATGTTGTCCTTATTATGTGATATGTAAGCTGGACATTTTTGATTTCTAATTTTTTTTAAAAATAAAATTGAAACTTAAATAAGATTTGAGACTAAGAACTTAGTGATATAAAAGAGAAAAACCCTTATTTCTATGCGTTACAGTAAAACGGCTTTACAATTAAGTTTTTACAAATAACAAAATGACCAGCTGACAAAAACCTTTTATCAAAGAAAAGGTATTAGGTGAAAATTATTCAAGAATACAAAGTCTCTTATTATATTATTCTTGGCTATAGAGACTAATAATAAATCTTAAAACATATATTTCAAACTAGGTAACGAAATTGATCATCTTCTCAATCTCATCTCTTGCTTTTTTTCTTTTACACACTGAAAAGTGTTTATTATTGTTAACAATAACATCTAATAACAAAAATGTTTTGTATATTTCTTTACCAATTTGTACTAAAAATTGTTCTTTAATATTTTAAATACCTTTAAACTTATTTCTCAGTTGACTGTATATAGATTTCATTATTATTGCATATTGACTTATTCTGCCCAATAATTAATTACTCAGGTGTATAATTTTGATTTTGGTATGAAAGAAGAAAATCCTGTAACCAGACTGAAAACATATGAAAAGCCCACCTCTACGGATGCAGAAGTTGTCAGTGAAGAAGAGGTATAGCCTACATTTTTAACATTTTATTTATATTTACGTATATAACCATTTGGCTCTTCCATAAATATTAATCTATTTAAATTTGTCATTTTTGTAATATATATATTTTTTTAATTATCTACCTATATAAATCAATGAATTTTGTAATTGTTATCTTGTTTTACTATGAAAATGAGTGTTTCACTCAGGAATGCAGCTCAGAAAATATAGAAGATGCATTAAATTACATGTTTTGGTACTTCTTTGGCATATCTTTCATTTTTTTCTTACCTGATGTGATTTGTTTTTCAACCCAAATGAATCACATAATGTTTGACCTTATAATCGGTTCGGGTTACCTGTTCTAAATGCAATGCTATTTTTTAAATAATTTAACTTTGGCAAGAAGACTAGAATGCGTTTTTAGATTTAAAACGCTTGAAAATATAATGATACAAAAAGAAAAAAACAACTTAAACTGTCTTATATATCTATTAATATAATATAGGCTACAATTCTGTCTTTCTTTTCATGTCAAATAAGTTCGTTTGATAGATGATAAACTATTGGGCTAAGTCTGATCGTATTTTTTTAAAATAGTATTAAGTTATAGCCTACGTTGACACATATATTTAAATAGAATATTTTCTTTCATCCGAGCTTTGCTTATTACTATGGTTTACTGCAGTGGCTCTTTGGCTCCTTAAGTGAGGCTATAGCATTTAGTTTTATTTAGAATACAACTAATTTTGTGTAATAAATTTAGTGTGATAAAAGTTTACTAAACAAGCAGATTTGGCTCCCAATTTTTTTTTTAATTGATGAAATGTTCATATTTGGCTCTTTGACTGATAAGTTTGCCGACAACTGGTTTACTGTAACAAAAATCTATTTAAATCTGAATTTTTTTTTAATGTTACTTATTTAAAAAGGATTATTAATTATAGATATATTTATAAAGATTAATGAAGTTTACACATCATTTTTAAGCTACATGATTGATTTTTAATAACATTAAAACATTAAATTGGAATGCATTTTATTCAAATAGATCAGTAGCGTCTTTGTGCCAAAGATCTTTAATGAAAAGATTATTCGAATTTATAACAAAGGCGAAAAGGAACAAAATGACGACATACGTAAAGCTGCAAAAATTTGGTTTAATAGATGGAAAGAAGACAACGCAAGACTGTTAAATGAAGAAGAAAACTATGATGTGTAAGAAGAAAATAAAAATATGAATGCTGGTTTATTTTAGTAATATAGCAAAATTAACTCAGATTTAATTTATTCATAGTGTTTTTTTTCTTTTCTAGCACATTAAGTATGCCAAAGAATATATATTACAAAAAAAGCGCATTGCCATTACTGTTACTGTTTTTCTAATACAATGCTGCGCAAACGGGGTGCCAAGGAACTGTTATGCCGCTGCAAAATAGTAATATTTCAAGATTTTTCCAATCTTAAACACAAGTTTTTTTTACCTAACGATTGCCTCTCTTTCAGCAATAAAAAACCAATAAGAGGGTAGAGAAATATTTCGAAGATAACATGCAGTATAGTAGATTTATATAGTGTGTGTGTGTGGGGGGGGGGACAATAATGCGTTTTTGTAGATAACTTCGTAAATATAGCAATGTTTTGAAGCAAATCATTCCACTGATTAAAAAGAAAAAAAAATGCCGTCATTATAAACAATACATTGAGCGTGTCGAAAGATAATAGGTCAAATCTCATTGTTTTAGAAAAAAAGCATTAGATTTTAGTTATAATTCTGTTAAATTGATAGCAAAATAGAAATCTAAATAATTCGAAAGTATAATAGTAAAAAAAGTTATTTAGAGAAAGCTCATTAATGAGCGAATGATTCAAGAGCTGGAACGATTTCTTTTCTTTTTTTTTAACTTTTTTTCTTGTAAAATAATTATCCTTTAAGTGTTTTTTTTAAAAAAAAAGCAATAACTAGAAAGTTAGCCAGTTTCGTTCGAAACATAAAATAAATAGACCCATATAACTATATTGACCTATTAGTGATAAGCTCAAAGTTGAACAATATTCTGTCTCTATTTAAAGGTTTTACAGGGTATTAATGTTAAAACAGTTTTTTTTGTCGTAAAACTGTTTAAAAACTTCTGGAAATCTTTCACTAGATGCATTAAATAATTGATGCAAAAAACATCATAAAGTACTTTTGTTTGTGGATATTAAAGAAATTTTGACCTAATACAAGTGGTACTGCTTTAATATTTGTAATGATAGAGAAAAAAATGGTTTTCTTGCGTTGGGGAAATGTTAAAATCTAGTTAAGTATTTCATTTGTCTTTTTTATGCTTGGGGTGGGGGAGGGGGTGGTTATGGACAATGTCCTGGAAAGATCCCTCCATTCCTTACTCTGTGATTTTTATTAAAGACGCTATATTATGGCCTGTCCATTTTTTTGATGTTCACAATCCAATTCTTTTTAGTTGAAAAATGTTGTAGAGCACTTTTTTTAAAAAGTGCAGCCCCTAAACATTGATACACAAAAGCCCTTGTATTAAAATGACGACTTCCTACTTATTATGTAATAAGCAGCCATACACTCTAAAACAACGTCGTACATTTAAATAAATACCATATTAAAAAATTAATGATAGATAGCTTATAAAATGTCGTTCCGGGATACTTACATTATCTTCAATGACTTTGAAGACGGAGTTTAAGATGCTCGATTAACAACGTTACAGTCATGTACAACGATTACATTGTTATTCTGAGTTCACAAATAACATTATTGTCTGTGGTCGAAAAAATATATAAATTTGAGGATGCGCATTCTATATAAAATAAAAACTTTGAGGTACACTGTAAATAGTCTAGTTACCGGAAGTAATTGCAAACAATTTATAAACATTAAATTTTAAAGTGATCCATAAATGTTTCATAAAAATCCTTCATTCGTATCAAATTTTAATGTATGAAACTCTTATAATTTAGCAAAGTAAAGTAATATTTTTTACTACAAAGGTCGAATGTAAAATAATTTGGCAATGTTAACAAAATGCTACTATTTAAATAGTACATATGGAAAGCAGATTATAGCTTACTCTTTTTATTTTTATGCACACCAAATTCATACAATTTTATATCAAATCTCAGATATACATAATTTTACAATAATTCAGAATATTTATATACAGAGCAATTTGTTTTCAAAATTTAAATGTCAATAATATTATTAAAAATTAATATGAAATGTTTCAATAACATGATAATCAATGGTATTTGTATATATTACAGAATGTCTTTGCCAACATCAGATTGTCAAGAAGATTGGATGGCTAATATAGAAATTGCGAAAAAAGAAAATGACGAAATTTCTTATACATTTCAGCATAATTGTGCAGGCAAACTTTCTAGAGAGACAATTAAAAACTTAATTTACCAAATTTCAGAAGAAAAAAACTTAAATAGAGACCATGATGTTGGATCAGGTGAATTAGACAATTTGACTAGTACAAGCATAAATGATCCAGAACAACTTGAATTGGCTCAAGCAATTGTAAATATGCTTCGTAAAAAAAACCGTTCCGATCCCCTCTTGGTATCATGTGTTGATTCTACAGAAGAATCTCAAAAGGTATGCTTTTAATTGAATATTTAATAATGATAATGAGAGAGAGAGAGATAAAAAAAAACATTTTCCGTGGGCTTTTTTTATATAAAAATGATACTTATAAACTAAGTATAAAATATTAATTTCTAGAATTAAAAAAGAAATAAACTATTTAAAAAGATTAATGGATTAAAGCTTACAGCTAAGTAAATCGGTTCAGATTTACATACTTTTTTTCACAAAAAACATTAAAGTTAAATAAATACACACACACAAAGAATTGGGCCACGGTCGTTGTTTTTTTTTATTTGAAAAATTCTTTTAGCTTAATGTATTAAATAAATTAAACAGAATGCATTTTCATTTTGCCTTTTTGATTTAAAATGAAAAGTTATGAATAAATAAAACTTCATTACCATAAACTATTATAGCTAGTTAGAACTAGTTAAAAGCTAGTTAATAGCTTATTTTTTAAACATGTTTTTATATGTTTTCTTCATCTCATACTTTTGAGGTTTTTAAAGAAAATAAACTTTCTATTACTTTAATATAACTTTATTAATATAGGAAAAATATAAAGACTTTAAAAAAAAGCTTCACTGTTTTGCGGACTTTCGCACCTGTGCTTTGCTTCGTATTTACCTCGACTTCCAAATTTCCATTATTTCCAATTTATTATCATTCCTAAAAAGTAATAAGCTGCATATTTCTATAGTATGTTAACTTATCGACTCAAACTTTAAAAAAAATCATATATCGTATTGCAGAATCTACACGTGTGCCGAATGTGTGCCTTGTGACTAATTTTATAGGTCCGAAATTGAATAAAAGTATTTGACGATAGAAAAGGGCAATAATTAAGCTTATAAAAAGAATTAGGTTGTGTATACTTAAAACATTATTTGATGTTTTATTGCAACTCGATGCATTTTAAAGATTCGCATGCTAATATAAAAGCCATTTCTTGTTTTAATTTGTCGCAGTGGCGTAACAATTATTAATGATGCTCGGGGCAGACCCCTGAAAATGCCGCCCCATTCCCATACCGAAAAGTACTCAAGTGGTGAAAGTGCTGAAATTAGATGGTAGAATTCTAGATGCTGCTCTTACATTTTCCTACACAATGCACTAGTTTTTTTTGTTTCTCTGGTTGTGTTTTATGACGTGTATTTTAGAGATTAGTTTGTACAAGCATTAGATATACATGGCGCAATTAATCATCTGAAGGAATAAAAAGAAGTTTGTAGTAATTTTTTGAAATGACACGAGGTTCGAGAATAATTGGCTGATGCAGATAAAATTGAATGTAAAGACACATCATTTTTTAGCTCGATTTAACCCTTATAAAAAAGGAAACATTTTTTCTCTGGCAGAAATGGCAAAGAGCTTATTTATTCAGGATCCTAAAAAAACAAGCTCAAAAAAAAAAAGCTTGAACTAGGTGTTCTAGACACAGAAATACAATTATCCTTTTTTCAGCAAAAAAATAATTCTATGTTTGGTTTTCTCCGTGATGGTAACAATTTGCATAGTATACTATAGGGGAAGTTCAGGAAATTTGATGGAATCTTGAGAAACCTATGTTACTTGGAGTCTCCAATGGCATTGAAGCAATTGATAAAAACAGTGGACTAAAGCCATTTCAATACAAGCTGCTTTGTTTACATAGCCACTTGATGAAGTAAACTTTAACATTGAAGAACAATCTAGCAGTGTCTCCAACATTTATATAGATTTGCGAATCCTCATGACACTTTCAGTTTTGGGTTATTGGAGAGCAAAGCTTATCAAAGCTAAAATGATAAAGATATATTGAGAATGTCCATGTTAAAAGAAAGACTCATTGGACTAGCTACTCTGTCAATCAAACAAGGTTTTACTAGAGACATTGAGCTGTTGGAATTAATTTCTCTATTTGCTAAAGAAATAGCGTGAAATAAAGGTTCTCATATAATCAGTTATATATTATTATTCCATTAAATACATTTACACATATAATCTATTAAGGCCAACTAATACTATAGATACATTAGGCAATGGACCTACAATCTGTGTATCTTATGGACCTACGAAATTGAAATAAGAAAATGCTCTTTAATATTTTAAAAAATATTTGAAACGACTTCAATTTCATTCTATATTTATAAAATGTATTATGGTAAATTTTTAACGTAATATACAATTAAGTTTTGTAAGTTTCAATTCAGATATTGTGTGTGGATCATATAGAAGGGTAATCCTGAAAAAAAATTGACATCTGGAAAAAAATGAAACCTAAACATTTAGCCCATCGCACATGGGTGCAGCCCAAACAGATTCATTGGGCCGCTGCTATCACTTAGTTAGCATTAGGAGGATTTCTGTGATCACAGGGTGGGCCCTCAGTGGATGGAGATAATGACCCCAGGTTAGCTGGCGACAGCCCTGCGTGCTGTCTTACTCTTAATCTTAATCTTTTTTTTTCAAACACCAATTTTCTGTCATAAGATATTTAAAAAAAAACATGATTAACTCATCTGTACATTAATCTCTTTGAACGGGGGGGGGGGTGAAGTTGTTTTAGCCTCTGCTTCCTTAAGTAACAGAGGTATGTCAAAAAGAGAGTTAAACCTTACAATACGTTTTAAAAGAAACCCTTTCTTCCATCACACTAGGAAGTATTTTTATGTCAACGTGCCACTGTAGAAAATGGAAATGATCACTAGTTATTTGATTCAAACTGGGATCAGTTGTAATTCATATTTTTGTTATAAAATTTCTTACGTATTCGATTGCTGTTTTGTTTCTTCTTTGTAAATAGATTATGTGATCTTTGCCTAACTTTCAGTGTTTCAAACTTACTGATTGTAACTTGAAAGTAATGTATGAGACCATCGTATAGTCTTATGATGGTGCCCAACACAGACCCTTGCTCCTCAATACAAAGATGGTATTATAAATAGGCAAACTAAACCGCTGCCTAAGCCCCCCCCCCCCTCCCGTTCTATGATAAGCACAGACGCAGTCAGGACTTTTATTTTACTGCAGCCCAATATAGTTGTAAAGTTTATTTTTTTTTTTAGAAAAAACATATTCTTAGCTATTTTTACTACTTTACTACATGTATAAGTAATAGCTTTCTGACAATCCATATCCCAAAGTCATGTCTGCAACAGGACAGGACAATGTTAGCTTTTCTCGGGGTCTCGTGCTAAAACGATTGAACAACTAAGGGGTCCTAGATGCCAATGATAATAACAAAAATATGCGTGCAGTATTTATCACTGATTTTCCCATAATCGTTATGCTTTAGATATTATCAATATTTCCGATCATATCAGACAGAAAAAATAGTCTTCAAAAACTAGCTCTTACAGCTTCAAAAAATATCGTCCTCTCTCGAGGGTAACAAATCACTTCCTTTCGGAAAATATAAAAACCCGGATCTTCATTCAAGTAAGAAAAAAATGTGGTCAGGAAAAAATATACAAAAATAGTACTTTACAGGGGCCAAAGATTTGAAAGATGTAGCCTTTACATCTTTAAGTCTAGGGACTCCGAAAAACCGTAAGAGCTGCTCTGCCTGTAAGTCTGTATAGACAATATCAATCTTTTGATTTAAAAGTGAATAGGGCATATGAAAACAATCATTATTTCATCAAACTTAAAGGGTTCAAAATGGTTATATTCGTTACAAGTTTTCTTAAATCATTAAAAAATGTGATTGTTAAAATTAGGGTAACGCCACATAAGTAGTCACTTATCAGATCTGATGGATAGAACAAGAAATCCTACATATGCATCTGTATTCCTCTTCTTAACAATTAAATATCTTATAGATTACGTGAAAATATTATTTTTGACAATATAATATTAATTCTCAAAAGATTTGTTTTCACATGATTAATTATGACATAAATGTAACTCTTCCTTTAGTTAACTCCTAAAGGTATTGAAGAGGCAATTATAATCATTGCTAAAGGACGTCTAAGACTTGATCCAATCTTTATTAAGGTACATATTTTCAAAATATTTTATAATTTAAATAATGACCCCTAATAGGAATGTTTTTTTTGTTGCGTCCTCTTTTTCATACACAACAATGCAATCGCTATAGAGGCAATGAGGAAGATATAGGTATAGATTGCTCAGTTGTCTTTACATCACCAATTAATATCAGGTACCCATCCATTTTTTAACTGTATGGATTTTGGTAACTTTCACCACAACCTGGAAAAAAACGAGTCTGTCAGTTGTGATCGATATTGGAACGAATATATGCCCCCCCCCCTTATATTTTTTTAAACATAAGCATACTAAAAACCTTTTATCTTGAAGTAGTCAAAGTCTGCAATACTGGAAAGAAAATGAACAAATAAACCATGAAGAAAAGTCTTTAAAACGAAAATAGATAAATTTTTATAAATAATAATTTATTAATAATGCTATCTACAAATACGACACAAAATAAAGCCGAATTTACAATCCTATAGAACAAGTATCACTAGCGTGGTCCAGGGTATGGAAAAAAGAGCACAGTTAAGCTTAGCTCTCTATGTACAATGCACTCATAAATAAAGAAAAAGGGCGGATTCTTTTATTAAAGAATACGAATAACGTTGTTTTTTGAATATCGCTAAATAAACAGCAAAAATGCCAAGAAGAATTATGAGCCTAACGTTCAGCTTTCAAGATATCCTTAATATTTGATTTGGGATTGTTGCATCTAATAAAGAGAATTGCTTTTATAGGTTCATCTGTCAGTCTCGTTCGATTTGCCAATATGCATAATATGTATAATCAAATATATATATATATATATATATATATATATATATATATATATATATATATGATTATACAGTGTTATCATACTTAAATTTTGGAAGGTTGTGACTATTTGCATGACATTTGGGTTCTTTTGTATACACTTCTTTTTATTGTAATTGATTTTGTATAATTGAAGTTGATCTACCAATTTCCTCTAATCTCTTCGGACATTTATTTTTATCATAGTTATTTATTTTAATGCTTGCATAATTTCGTTATTATATGTCTGAGACTTTTAAACATAAAACACTAATGAAATCACTATGTTTCATCATAATTAATTGTTGATTTACTCACTCCTCCAGTATAGAAATATTTTAACAATTCGTAAAAAGGCTATGTGAATAAGGTTAACACACGATCAATCCATGATGAAAAAAAACAACTTATGAAATTTAATGTACATCTTATTGTTTTTCTATAACATTTACCAGAGCCTCGTTTGGATTCAACTCTGGTAAATGATGTTTCATATTGTGCCCAGCTAAATAATTTACAAGACAAATTTATTGCTCAATAATAAAATTTTGAAATGTGACATTATTAATGAAAATATATAAATTAAGGTACACATCATTGATCTGAAAGTCAAGACAGAAAATAATGTTACAACTATAACCATGTGTGACAAAATTCTTCCAACGGGCGGAAATAATGTCCAAGAGGTAAAGAATATATAGAGATGTATGTATATGTGTCATAGTGTAGTTTTGTGTGTACGCACAAGTGTGTGAGTGTCGTGGTCAAGCCTGTGGTCAGCTAAAGGAGGTGTTAAAGGTGAGATGAAATATATATATATATATATATATATATATATATATATATATATATAACCTTTTTTCTAAAAAATAAAGCTTTGATTAAAATGTACCGGTGTTGTAGGGTAAGGTTTCAGACAATATTTTTATTTTTATAAAATTTTATAATGGGGTAAGATACATTTTTTGATAATTGTCGCGCTGTATAACAACTTAACATTCCTTTAAAATCATCAAGGTCTACTGAAATCATAGAAGTATTAACAAAGGTATTGTCAGTAAAAAAGATATCGCAAAACTTTAGCCTAAGACCGATTTTACAACAAAAAAAAGAATAAATATTGTCTTAAAAGGTCCCAAGTAGTAATATCATTTTCGCTATAATGTTATGGTCCTTTAAGAATGTCTACGACCTTGTTGACTTAACAGAATAAGGTATGATATGCTACGTTCTACTTGATACATTAGATTCATGGCGTCTTTGACAGCAAAATCATTCAAGTCTACAACAATGGGGACAAGTCTCAAGATAAAATATTAAAAGAAAGTTCACGTTTATGGTTGGCTAGATCTAAAGCAAAAAAAGTTATAAATGTGTAAGTAATACATAAATATGTAAGTAACATACATTAACGTGTAATTAACAAATAAATATGTAAGCAGCATACATTAACGTGTAAGTAATAAATATAATAATAAATATATATTTTAGCACATGCCGACAAAAAAATCTAACAATTATGGGCCATGCAAGCTTTTTTTTAAAAATGTACAATACACCAAATCTGCATGGCTAAGAAGATTTACATTATATAAGTCCAGTCCATTAGAAAAAGTCGGTAGGGAATTTTTAAGGAAAGTTCTTTACTGGATTTCTTTTTCATTTATTTAATTTTTATTTTTCTAACCACAAGTTATGCAACTCTAAATGCTGCAAGTTTTGTATTCATTGCTTAATTTTACTTTAAATATTTTTTTTTATTATATTACAGATCTGAACTTCGCACTAAAATATTAACACGTAAGATATTACAAATTTTACTCCAATATATAAGTTTTTCAATAATAAGAACATAATAATTAACAATTTAAGCCGGGGTGCTAAATAACAGCGTGAGCAAAACCTATTAGATTCTTTTTTTGTGTGTGTATTTATGTGTGTTCAATTGGCAGAATGAAATTTAAAAGAAGTGCACTATCATTATATCATTCAGATATTTATGTAAATTATCATTACTTAAATTATAAGCTTGAGTGCCAATCTAAATTATTTATGTGTTTATTGCTACTTATAAACTAATGTAAAGACTTATTTGTTCAATTTATTACAATTACCCAAGCCGTGTTTAATCCAACAGTGTCAAACTGGCCACATGTGGTCTTGGGCTACCTCACGTGCCTCCTTTTCAAAGGCTAAAAAAAAAGCTGTTCAACCTGTGTATATTTCTTTTGTTTTAGATTCCCAACCACACGAAATATTCTAACTTCAGATCACAATTTTACTCGAAAAAAATAACGATACTAAGGGAAATGTTCAGTCGCTTTTTTTTTCTGAGCCATATTGTTAACTATGGGTAAAATCTGCTCTAAATATTTATCTCACGTTTGACCACATTGGACAAAGGACGTTTATATATTTTAGATATTGATTGTTATTTGTAATATAGTTTCATTACTGGTGCTTACTTTCTTGTACTACTTTAAATTTTCTATTTTAACTAGAGGGTGTTTGATAAAGTACGCAGTTTTTTAATTGCGCAGGATTTTTTTGTTTGAAAATTCTCAGCACTATTCCTATCATTTTCGTTATTTATTATCACTCCGATTAGAAAACCATTTGTCGTTTTTCCATTTTGTAGCCATGGAGAGGTTCAGTATTGAGCAACGCATTCTTATTGTGAAAACTCATTACAAATACGGGGAGTGCTACGCAGAGACTTCCGTAAACTTCGCGCGATCATTGGCCGTGACAATGCCCCGACCGCAACAAGTTTTGAGGTTGGTACAGAAATTCGAAGAATCTGGGTCAGTTGCAACCAGAAAATCGCCTGGTCGAAACCGTAATGTTCGAACGCATCAAAACATTGCGGTAGTGCAAGACAGTGTGAATGTGAGCCCCATTAATTGCAACGATCGGATGACTGCCTGCAGAGAAAGTGGAGGTGAACATTTGCTCGATATCATTTTTTATTATCAAATTGGAGTATATGTTAAATAAAATTAAAAAACAATTTTGAATTTTGCATCGATTTTGGCTGATTTATTGCATTTTTAAAAACTGCGTACTTTATGAAACAACCTGTACTTGTATGCAGTTACGGATAAATCTTTTTTTTTTTCTAAAATCGACCATCTATGTGGAAAAATAGAAATAAATCATCAACATTCATATATTTCTTTATTTCTGGTGATGAGACCCTTTACAATGACTACTTCTATGTTATTTAGAGGCACAAGGCTGATGGGTCCGTAGGCTATTGCATAATTTCCCTAGCCATTAGATTTTTTTCTGTTTTGACATCATTGCTATAGTACAGCTTTTACATTTTGACAAGGCTTATGGCAGTTAATTTACCATTTATGGAGAAGTGATTCAACTATTCCCAATGCTTTATAAAATGAAATGCAGGGTATGCTTGAGAAAAAAGGCCTAAAAGGCTTTAATTTTTGTTGTGTGAGGCATTTGTGACAACAAAATATGGCCCATGGGGCCCTCATGAGAATGCGAGATAGTTTAATCTATTCGACTGATTGCTCAGTATCTTTTAAGGTTATTTTTTATTTAAAGGCTAATTGACCATAACCTATTTTTCGCTTCATTTCCCACTACAGCATATAAGTGATAGGAAAAATGGAAATAATATAGAAATCTCAGGAAAAAAAAAACGTTGTGTAGTTTAGGGTTGAGCTTTTTCAACTCGCAGCATATTTGAAGGGTTGGAGAAATTAGGAGGCTCAATTAAGAAAAGAAAAAGATATCAATGGGAAAATTACTTGGTTATTTAAAATTAATGGGATAATTTATTGAAAATATCCAATGCATTTTGGCCCAGTATTTTTTATACTAATTTTTTTTTTTAATTCGTGTATTTATTTATTTCTTTGCTGTTTTTTGACTAAATCCGTTTTTACTTTATCTCTAAGCTGTGTTATTTCTTATTTGTATAATTCTTTTCTTGAATGTGCAATGACAATGTAAACGGAATTACAAATTTAGTCATACTTTTCAGTGCTAATTGTAAAAAAGCTAGTCATTATTTTTAGCAATAAAATAATTGTATTTTACAACCCAATCCAACACAAACGTTTTGTGAAGTGTTTAATAAATGTTCAAGTGATTCTCATTGTTTTCATTTTGGAGTTGATTAGCTTAAGAAATCGAAAAAAAGAAACGGTTTACTTGGCTTTCTAAACATTATTCATTATGGCGCAATTGTGTGTCAGTGAATGCAAATTTAGCTATCCAATGACTTTAATCAAGATGTTATATATCTCAAGCTGGTTCTTATTCGATTGCGTTTGTTGTGTTTTTTTGCATAAGTTGACTGAACGATTTCAAAATATTCTTTCCCTAAATGTTGCATTTATATCATTTTTTTCTTACTTGCTATCAATTTAGTAGCTTGGTAACAAGCATCTAACTTTTTTTTTCTACGCCGCCATTGCCAGCATGATAGGATGTAGTGTGCCTACAACACCAACAGAGCGACAGGGTGAATTACCCACTAACAAAAAGGGTTTTAAGATCTGCCCAGACTGGCCAGATCAGCAGGGGGTGTGTACTCCCGATCGGTCAGAAAGGGTTTTATCATGCCACTCGGACAGAGGGAAGGGTGTAATGTGCCTGAACCCTGCACCCGAAATGGCAGGCTGCGAATGGTGTGCTTGATTGGGAAAGAGTGGGAGGGTTTTGTGTGCCAACCACATCCGTCACCACCGCCAGCTGTGAATACTACTATATTCTCGTATAGTCCTCATTGACCACAGTTCAGACATCGTCGCCAAAGTTTGTTTTTTTTCAGCCGCCTGAACTCCTTACTGCTTTTAGCATCCGGTATTCTGAACGTCCTATTGATGCGACCCAATATTATCAGGCTATTGTTAGCGTTAACAAACATCACGATGGCAAAACACATTATGTACCAGAAACGAAGTATTTTTAGAGTAATTATTCTCTCTGTGAAATTTCTATTCATTACCACTGAAGATGTATCTGGCTCTGAACTGAATATTTTCATGGTTCTACTTAAACAGCACATCACGTAGGCGAAACATTGGCAGTGTTTTGAGTTTGACAGAGCAATGTTGAATGTACAATGTAATCACTATATTAAAGTCAATGGCTACATTCGTCTCTGTCCTTCTTCGTTGGCATCTGTTCCGATATGCTCTGCTCAACTCTGTCCTCTTCAACTCCTCACGTGGCTCTTCTTGGGTCTTCAACATCTCAGGTAGCTCTTCTCGGGCCACCAACGTCTCATGTGGCTCATTTTGGGTCTCCAACGCCTCAGGTGACTCGTCTCGGGTCACCAACGTCTCAGATGACTCGTCTCGGGTCACCAACGGCTCAGGTGGTTATTCTTGGGTCAAAAATTCATCAGGTGGCTCATCTCATGACAACCTTTTATCAGATGGCTCGTCTCAGGTCACCAACGTCTCAGTTGGCTCATCTTGAGTCACCAACGTCTCAGGTGGCTCTTCTCGGGTCACCTACCGGCCATTGCAAATTAAAGTTCATGGAAGAGCTAGTACAGCTTCGCGGCACACTGGTTGTGAATCACTGCTCTGAGTACATGTGAAGTACATGTTTCACTAAAAATAAAAGAATTTTCTTTTTAAATTACTTCTGCTACTTACAAAAATTTACAAGTTTTTACCCTAGATGACTGGAAATTTTTTATTTTATGTTTTCATTATATCGTCTTATTTATAATTTTCAACCCAAATGCAACACCTAAATACATCAATTGTGGACATGTAATCATTTACTATTGCCTTGCACTCTGCCTTAATCTTTTTACAATCATATCGTTTTATTTTGTTTTTATATTTTTTTAAATGGTTCCACAGAAATAGAACATTTTTATGAAGGTGATTCTTATGAAAGCAAATGGAAAAACTGTAAAAAACTAGGTCATGAGAAGTTCTTTCGTTTGGATGAAGAAGAAGAATTGAAATCATACATCGAACAAAATCATAAGGAAATTGAAGACTTACGTGAGCTAATTAGATTGATGGGCAAACTAACTGTGATCATCAAAGTAAAACAAAATAATAACTCAGCGACTGGAACAGGTTTCATACAAAAAATTACAAATTATGATAAAGAATTGCTCCTGTTGACAGTGACTACTGTAAACCATGTCATTAAAGATTACACACTTGTCTCAGATATACAATTAGAAATGAGGTCTGAAAGACATGAAACTCTTTTTGAAGCTAAGGGATTCAAGGTGTCAAAGTCTGAACAAGAGGACGGGGACAAAGACTGGTGTGCCGTGGAATTTAAAATTAAAAGTACAGATGAAGTTAATAAGCTAGAATTAAAACAAACATTAAATCGCTTAGCGGAAATTCAACAAAAGCTATATAATGATTACAAAGATAAGAAGAACGAAATTGTAATCATTGTAGGACATCCCCATGGTGGACCTAAGTGTGTTAGTTTCGGAAAAGTTTTCAAAGAACCGGAAACACTTGGAGTGATGAGGTCATCTCAGAGATGGTGTCGTTATAAATATACTGCAATGACATGCCCAGGAAGCAGTGGCTCACCTATCTTTATACTTGGACAGCCAATATGTGGATTTGGCTACTGGTTTGGGCATCCCCATAACCACAGTCGTTACCTTAAGTATGACGAATCAACTAAACAGAACATAAGTGAAAGTTCTGTAGGAGTTGATCATATTTTCTGATGTCTTCGATTTACTTGTTCTGAACTGATCATTATTTTGATTTATATTGCTAGTAAATAGGTTGAATTCTCCTATATTTAATACAAATATATATAAAATATATAATTTAATATTGTTTTCTTTATTATTAAGTCAGTAATTAAACTCTTTATATTGCCTTTGTAGTTTTATATCCATTAATCTCTCAATATTTTGATGTTATTGTATTAGCAATTGAAGTTTATGCTTAGATAAATGACGATTTATTTCATACAGCATATATTATTAATTTGAAAAAAAATTATATATATATATATATATATATATATATATATATATATATATATATATATATAAAATTTCAAAAATATGTTAATGATCATTGATGAGTGAAAGAATTCCAAACAATATTCCTTATACAAGTTAAATCCATTTTGCTATAGAATATTGCTTTTTGCCGTTTTGTATCTACATACAACTAAATTATACTCGGTCTTTCGCACGGATTAGACCTTGGGTTGGGGGAGGTGGGGTGTTTACCTTCACCCTAGCATTCAATACTTCTTACATATTTTACTTCTTTTCCTTTGTGGTAAACTAAACCAATGTAACAAAAACAAAGAGAATATGTATTAACTACAATTATATATGTGTCAGTAATGTAATTCCTGCACATTATTAATGAAGTATATCCTATATGCATCTTTACTTAAAGTGTCTTAGATATTAAGTTTGTAAAATTTTCATTTGGTTATTTTTATAATTTCGTACATATACAGATTCATTTTATTATACAAAGTTAACATATCTGTTAC
Source organism: Bulinus truncatus (assembly GCA_021962125.1). Classification (NCBI taxonomy): domain Eukaryota; kingdom Metazoa; phylum Mollusca; class Gastropoda; family Planorbidae; genus Bulinus; species Bulinus truncatus. The sequence continues at coordinate 638,973 of JAGDYQ010000232.1, forward strand.
TATTTTATTATATTTTTTTCATCATTAATATTAGTATTTTTGAATGTATGTTACACTAAATACATTAATTTTCAGAAAACAAATAGTGTGTTGTTGATGTTAAATATATAGTATAAAAAGATAACATTTAATTCACTTGCTAATCTATTTCTAATAAATCATTTTCTCTATACAAACACAAATGTATATAAATATTTCATCTGTTAAGCGTTTGGCCTAGTATGATTTTTATAAAAAGTAATTAATCAATGAACAAAGATAACATGTGATAAACACGTAGATGAGTCGACATCCGATACATAGAGGTAGTAAATTACAGTGGTCATAACAAAGAGAGTAATGACTGGATAATGTGAGAGGTAATGAAGTAATAAGAACTCTTTGTGCTAAGTTTATGCGCATGAAGCTGGTCTTAGGGCCACCTCATTATCTGTAAGGGCCCTCTAACAAACCAATAATGAATGTAAAAAGCTCATTAGCAGTGTCCGCCTTTATTCCATCGGAAGCAGTTGTTAACACAGGGCGGATTTAAGGATGGACGCGGCCGGTACGCGCCCCAGGTGCCCTGGCTTCACCGCAAGACCTCATTTTTACACAGATTTTTCGATTTTTTTTTCTTTTTTGAATAAGCAGCTTTCATCAGATGATAATGTTAATATACATCGTACATTCAGGTAGTACAGATCACAAGTCAGTTTAGGTTTGATTGAGACTATTTCCTAAAATTAAATCGATACCATGATAATGTAATCTGCTTTACCTCTGTGTATAACCTCATTTGTATTATACTAGTTATCAAAGGCCCGGTACCCGGACCGGCGAGTAGGCACACAGTTTGAGTTGAAAATGGTGATATATATTTTAGCGCGTTAACAATCAGTCTATATCAGAGGTGTGCGGATCTTGAAATTTAGCGTCCGCGTCCGTCCGCGGATTTCTATCAATGATCCGCGTCCGCGTCCGCAGAATCTTACAACATTGGTCCGCAGTCAGTCCGCGCGTCCGCATTGCTGAAATGTATCTGTTTAAATGACTTGAAATTTTTTATGGTAACGCTAAAGAAGATCCGCGTCAGTCCGCGAGTCCGCAATTTAACCATACGAAGCATCCGCTGTCAGTCCGCTGATTCGGAAAAGTCTGCGGATCTGCGTCAGCAAGCGGACGCGTCCGCTGTCCGCTCATCTCTTGTCTATATACTTGCAGTGGCCCCAAGGACATGAACAGGTTATTGTAGCCAAAATACATTTGAGAATAGGGACACCTAATAATACATCAAATAAAATTCATATGTTAAATAGTTCCTCCCAAAAAAAATAATCCTCACTATGGGTAAACATAAACAACAACTCTTAAAATCATATTCCTTCATAATATTTTAATGGACTCCTTTCCAAGCAGTTATTCATTTAATGTTTTATGACGTTCAACATGGCGTATTTAAAAAAAAAAAAAGAGAGACGTGAGTGAGTGCTTGTGTTAAGCAAAACGCTACATGTTTAACACGTGGTTTATTTACTGTTTTACATTGTAGCATAGTACAATTAACTAAGAAAAATTGCCGACCCGGCAGTGCAGAACCTAGGGATTTACGGGCCCGGTGGCTTGGCCTCTTTGGGGGCTGCCCCTGCATTTTGGCATGAGATAATTTTTCGACGCTTCTCAAGCTTGGTCCCGAGAAGAAAGAATCGTTGTGTAGCTTTAGCTGACCTTCAATTAAAAACATAGTATTCCATCAATGCAGTTGAGGCCGCAGACGCAGAAAACATTAGGCCTCTTAAAAAAGAAAGACATATCAAAGCTTTCAACATTATAGTTCTGTGAAGTCAATGCCGAACCAAGGGATTTTAGGCATCTTCGGGAGCCACTACATTTTGACATGAGATAATGTACTTAATATTTAGTTTAAAAAATATTTTGGGGGCCCTCCTCAAACTGGGCCCCCTCCATACACCCTCTGTGTGAAGCCCCCATCATAAATGGGTTAGTTTGCATTGTAAACGTTGTGTACGGCGCTACTCAATCTCAACCCTTATTCAATTCATTCATGTGACGTAATAGTCAACAAATAAAAAAAAAGTGACGTTTTTTTTTTTAGGTTAGTAATAAAGGGAAATAATTGTACATTAGAAATAGACATATTTTAGAAATAATAACAATTTAAACAATAAAAATATTACATTATATTTAGGTATCCATAATTTTGGTTTAAAATTGAGATTGTGGAACATAACACAGAATATTAATTGAACGATTTCTGTAAATATTTCTTTTACGATCGCTTCTCATTTAATAACAAATTGAACACCATAGATTTATTACGTTACTGTGAGATATAGATTGGCCTTTGGAACCACTTATTGTCTTAAAATTTGTTTCGGAGAGTATCACAGAATATTTGGCATGATTTTGTGTTACTTCTAAGATCGCTACTTGCCATTTGGTAATGATTGAGGCGGTCGAAAACAGTATCACATTGTGATTGCCATTTGGCATTCACGATCTTACCTGCCGTATGTTAGTGTACGGTGTTTTGTCACCTCGGCACTAAACATATGGCTGGTCCAATGTCAATTCTGGCAGCCATGTAGGAGACTATTCTTACTCGGCTGGCCAGTTGGTAGCCGGATTATGCATGTTAAGAAGAAAACTGTAAATGTTTCTGCCATCTTTGAATTGTCTATGCCGCCATCTCGGATGAATTGTTTATACCGCCATGTTGGATGACAGACGGAAGTCGCGATGACAGACGGAAGTAGCGATGACAGACGGAAGTCGCGATGACAGACGGAAGTAGCGATGACAGACGGAAGTCGCGATGACAGACGGAAACCGGAACACATGATATAAAATTTGTATTATAGATTGCTAACAACTTAAGAGAAAAATTAATTTAACTAATGCACACATGTTTGGTTTCGTTATTAATGTTTAACATACGATAATGTCAGCAGATCACGAATGTTATCCCAGAGCTAGTCAGTGCAATAAGTCATACACAGTCGGGACATTTTTTAATCTTCATTTTTTTACAGTTAAAAACAGAACATCTTTCAAGTTTATGTAATGACGGTGATACAACCTGGGGAGGATAAATAGGGCCCAGACAGGTGAAAAATAACTTGTATGAGTGGAACATTATATCATAGATAGATAGATAGATAGATAGATAGATAGATAGATAGATAGATAGATAGATAGATAGATAGATAGATAGATAGATAGATAGATCTTGAATAGAATAAAATTCAGAACGCAATATGTCTTAGAGCAGTGGTTCCCAAAGTGGAACCTTGGGGTCCCTTATATCTTTCAGGGGGTCGGGGGTAGATTAAATTTTTTTTTGGGGTCCCTGATCAACTTCAGGGGGTCCGCGCAAAGTTCAATATAACATTATTTTATCAGCTGTAATGAGGTAACACGTACCGTGTTGCACAAACAAGCTTTCGAAATTATAAAAAAGAATTCCACTGACTAATAATATAGTACAAAGAAGGGGTGGCTCTGTCGTAAAAAAATTCTGTATGTGAGTACTTACAATTATCTGAATTTTCTATACAACTTGAAAGTCCACTTTACCAGGAAAATAAGTTTTACTTTTAGCTGGTGTAAGATTTGTGAAAGCAGATTTTTTCTTCAAGAATTGTTAATTCCTTAACGTTTGGAAATAGATACAAAAAACGAAACGTTATTTACTGAATTAAAAATATTTTACAATGTAAAAGCTATGCCCTTAACTAATACCATTTCTGTTGAAACTGGCAGTGCTCCGGCAATAGTAGGAAGAGCTTATCTGGCATACAAACAAGCACGCTGTAACAAATGTATTTTCAGTACACTGTGTCATTCATCGCAAAAAAATCTTAGAAAACTTATACATGGATCACTAGATTATGTCATAAAAGCAGTTAATAAAATTAAAAGGAATGCCTTAAATGAGATATTTTGTGCTCATATTTGTTTGTAAAATGACGAAGACTATCATCGTTTACTACTTCACACAGAAGTAGCCTGCGTTGGTTATCTAAAGGTGGGTGTTTAAATCGATTTTATGCGCTCTTTGACTCGGTGTTGGCATTCCTGGAAAACAAAGACAACGATTTGCGACGCATTATAACTCACAAGTACCCATATGACTGATTTATTTTACAAATTTACAAAACTAATTTGAAACTACAAGGTGACCAATTAAATTTAATTAAAACTAAAAGTTTTTGTGGCTAAACTTTTTCTGTACAAACAAAACTTGGGATGACGAGAATGTTCTCGTTACCAAATCTTCCGAATTTGCAAAAAAGAGATGTCAACAAGTGTCTACTCTTCAAGCAGACCTGAACCAAAGATTTGCAGACATTCTTCATTTTTATATTCCCGACTGTGAGTGGAACCCTTTCGCGCATGAACTAAATCAGATGTCAAACACATATGAATCCCTTGAAATACAGGAGCATCTTATTGAAATATTGCAAATGAGGAACTTAAACCAATGTTTGAACAAGGATACAAAAAATCTTGTTACAAAACAGATCCAAATTTTATATCCTGCATTATGGGTTATGGTACAGAAGTTGTTGACCTTCCGTCTTCTTATTTGGTAGAACGTTGGTTCATTGCCGTCATGAACCTCATTACTTCAACAAAATATTATTTTTGTTTAATTTTTATGCACTTATGTAGTATTTTAATTTGGGGGTCCGTGGGCAAGATTTGACTGTAAAAAGGAGTCCATGGATCCAAAAAGTTTGGGAACCACTGATTTACACAAAATATCTTTATTCTGGATGTATGGGTGGGCAAACTTTCCGAACCGCTGGTCACAATAGATTTACAGAAGGGTCGTAAAAAGAGCAGATTGGATAGAGTGTTGAAATGAAATAATATATACTGTGAACCATGGGCGCAACCGATGTACGGGTCGTGTGGGTCCGGACCCTACCAAAAATCAAGCCACTGGTATTCGACCCTACCAAAATTTGGGGGGCAGACATACCAATTTTCATCTTACCTCATATTTTGGACCCTACCAACTTCAACATACTGGTTGCGCCCCTGCTGTGAACGTAATTGAAGTGTAAAAGCGCGGGCCAGATCAAACATTTTAACTAACCATACTTGGCCTGCGGGCCGCAGTTTGACAATGTCTTTACTAGAGACTAATTGAGACTACCTGTAAACGTTAATATTGCAAAAAATACACTTAATGTCGGATCATTAAGAATTAATTTGTAGTGGTTTATGCACATGCGACGAAATATGGCAACGATCCAAGCTAGTCGCACAAATTATAGTTCAGCTGATTGCATTAAAACAAAATACTATCAGTTCAATAATTGTATCTAATGTGCAAAGTTTGATAATGTGGTTCTTTATTGTCCACTAGAAGTCCCGGTTCGTTTGTTGAATATTTTTTTTATATCAATGCTATTATCATATTATAAATGACAATATACATTTTTCGATGTACACGAAAATGACTAATAATTTGTTCTAGTCAGGTTACATGTATTATTCTTGATAACATCAGGTCTGTGATTCTGAAAGTGGCACACAGTGGTGTCGCGGATGCATTCTAGGTTGTTCAAGACGAATTTCAAATATGTCGCGATCGATAACTGATTGCAAACATAATTTTGCAATTTACTTTCTCTGTCTGTAAGGACAGTGAAAGTAGATAGATAGACATAGATAGACAGACATACTGTGTAGATAGATAGACAGATAGATTGAGTGATAGATTGATAGACAGATAGATAAGTAGACAAACGAATCGCACGGACAGTGAAAATAGGTCAGGACTGATGATTAATAGCAGCAGCGTGTAGAGTTAGGTGTTACGTAATTAGACCGGTGGGAAGACGAAGGCGGGGCGAAAGGGACAGCGTTGGTCAGTTGTAGGGATGCGGAGATATACAGGTCACGACAGAAAGAGAGGGGGGAGTGTAGTTTTTGTTAAGTTTAAGGAAGGGAGTTAATTATGAAGAAACGAAGGGATGAGTAGGGAACAGTAGTATTGCATTGACGGAACGACAATTGATGTAGTAATTTATTGTGTAGAATTGATTTAATATTTGATGTTCACTCTTGGATATTAGTGCTTTAGATCATTCAATAAAGTGATTTTGATTCATAAAACGGAAGTGTTGTGAACTTGTATAAGTTGTGTAAAGAAAGAAAAAGAAAGCAAGTAATTAAATAGAAAGAAATAAAAATAAGACAAACGTGCCATCCCTGACACTGTCATATCGTAGTTTTATTGTTTGTTTGTTGTTGATTTTTTTATAGATGGGTCGAGAGAAGAAAATTGTTATAAGGGGTGCGGTGGGTAAACGTATGAGAACAACTGCAACAGGCCATTGATTTTTTCCAAAAAGTCATTAGGTACATACGCATTCCACTATCATACCACAATATGAATTAAAGAGAACATATTTTTTAAATTTAAAAATTCAGTTTAAATAACCTGCCAATCAATTTAAATTGTGATCTAGTAGCAAATTTACATTTGCATACAAAAAAATGTGTTCACGGTATTGAAAGATATTTCATGTATACTTACAAATAAATATTGAAATTTCGATGTACATTATTATGAAAATTCCAGTCGTAATGACTTCATTTCGACTCGGTGCTGACACCGTGAGAGAAGGGCGGAGGAGGGGGCGGGGGGGTGATAAAGCTGTGGTTCTCTTGCTTTTCAAAACCAACAGGTTTGTTGTATAAGGTAGCTTGCCGGCCATTGGTCTTTATGGCAGCTCCCAGATGTTGTGTAACACAGCTAGTTTCATCTCACACACCTTAATTGTTTAAACTCAGCTAGACTAACAACTGAGAGAGTTTATAGAGCTAGCAAGGAAAAGTATTATCGGTTCGTACAATTGGCTGTGAAAGCTGAAATAATTTTGCGAACTTTTTATAAAGAAAAATTAACGAATAATTTACGAGCAATCAATTATGAAAATCTTACGTTATTAGAGAGATAAAAAAATATGAATATGTATAATGCGGGAAATGGGAGGTGGGGTTAAGTCGCAAGTCTTGTATTATTTCTTGAAAGCTAAGGACAAAATTTCTCAGCCACATATATTATGTATCGAGATACCGAACACAAAGACAGGCATCACTTCATTACTTTTAATTGGTACTCTAAAGTCTAAGCCGTCATTATCAAGGATGAATGTGTCAGTAATTTATATTAAATATTATAGTTCGTTACGTGATGATTTCTTAAATACACCAGGAACATTTTTGCTCTTTAATCTTTTATGCTGACATTAAAAAAAAGTTTTTTTTCATACAAAAGAATTTTTATTTAAAACCAAACTTTAGTTTGCCAATTGATAAAACAAACATATTAGTAAACAGGTCCGGGTAGTAATGTAAAATAGCTTAGTCGCTAACTTACTCTTATCTTACCGTTGAAACTTCCTCTGGTACCTGTATTTAGTCTTAATAATTATGAAATCTACAGAGACATACTGCCTGTTAATATTTATTCAAAAGACCTTTACAAATATTTGCTGAGTTCAATATAATTCTTTCATAAAAAGTTTTTTTTTATTTATAATGAAATCTTACGTGTTTTCTGAATTTTGAAAAAAAATCAGATGTTTTTCTTTTACAATATTTAGAAAATTGATAATTTAATTTTAAGGTTGTTAAAACGATTGGTATGGCTTTCAGCATAGATCAATACATTAATCAATGATTTTTATTTCTTGTCGATGTTATCGGTGGCGAAACACCAGCGAGGATTTAAGAGAAGCAAGGGAACTGTTTCCCTTCAATTTTATGAATTTACTGATGTACTCATTCATAATTAACAGATTCATATGAAAATTCTGTCAACATAATTATGCTATTATTTTAATGCAAAAACAAGCTATCAAAAGATTGATATTTAATAGAAAATGTTTAATATTGATGATAAAAATTTAAAAAGCTTTATTGCTTTGTAAAGATTTGTGTGAATAAAAATTATATCTAATTCCAGTTTTTAAGTACCTAATATTTTGAACGCGTAAATTAGAGTAAATTATCTCCCTCCCTTTGAAAAAAGAAAATTGAACGAGAAGACTTTTTTATGTTCATTTATTTATATAACTAATTAGTGTAGATTGTTGAATAAAAATAAATGTTTTTTTAAATACTCTCCGATCAAAGTGTTAAATTATTAATAACTAGTTGAAAAGCCTGCCGAAGCTGGCTGTGCTACCTGTGATATAATAAGAAATCATTGTTGTGTTTAGATTTCCAGTTTTGGAATTCCCCAGACTCTTTATAGCCGCGGACAGTGGCGTAACTAGGGTGGGGGAGGGGAAGGTCCAAATTCGAACGTCCCCCGGGCCCCCAAACGAGTTTCCAATTTTTTTTATTTTAACACTAAATATCATATACTAGCTGTACCCGCCACGCGCTGCCGTGACTAAGCCTATTGTAACGACCACAGTCGGTAATATTTTTATAACACACTTTGGAATGGCCGGAAATGTCCAATAAGTACTCTGTTATTACAATGTCGGTCACGTTTAGAGAGAGAGTTTGTATTTTTAGGGGGCATATACCTATTAAAAGTTAGATGACCTAGTTAGGCTGGAATTAAAAGCAAGGCTAAGTGTCATTGTATTTTCGAGAGACAATTGTTGTGATAAGCAGGGGTGGGGTGTTGGCCAAAATATTTGCCGACACCGACTTCGGTGTCGGCATTCCATTAACTGCCGACACCGACACCAGTGTCGGTTTTCTAAAAACCCGCCGACACCGACACCGGGATGGGGTGGGGGGACAAAGGGAGATAATTGTGAATTTTTTCCCTGTATATATATATATATATATAAAGATGCACGTCTAAATGTATATTTCTTCTTTTTGGCTCTACAACCCAGTTGTACATGTAACATTGAAAGGTCACTAAAAATACTAGATATGGACATCAAGAGTAGCTGCAGTGAAGTAACAAAAGTGAATGGTATACTTCAAGATATGTCACAGTATGCGGGATGTTATTTTTATAGTAAACCTGAAGCGGCCAATTCGCTACTTTTAATAATTTCTCATTTATGAGTAGGCTTATGCTCAAATATTGGTCAAAATTATTATTAAAGATTGCCTAAGTCAGCAAGTCACTGCAAAATGCAGACATATCCAACAATACTAGAGCAATGATGCTTGGAAGTTTATAAGTGGCCAGTCAGAGAATGCAGAATGCTGAAATAAAATCTCGGCAAGGGCTACAGACAATGATAAAAGATGGTTGTTCCAGACCTCATTTTTAGAAAAGAGAGAGACGTATGAAGACAGTACATACTTAACTTAATAGAGGAAGGAGTCGTTATTTTAGTTATTTTACACCCGAATTAAACCTGAAATATGTATTGAAAATGTTTGTATTGTAATAGGTGGTGGGGGGGGCGCCTTAATAGCTCCAGCTACGGACTGGGCTTTAATGTAGTGCCATTGTGATGTAGATTGGTAATGTTTCATTCTGGCTGAGAGAAATTAAGCTGTGGAGAGTGTGATCATTCTTTGAAGTTCTAAAAGACTTGAATAGATTTGTGTGTAATCTTTCTCCAACATGGATATTGATAGAGAGATGCGAACTAAAAATTTCTCATGATTTACAATGATTGAGTGAATAACAGAGTGAACATAGCCAGTAACCTTCCTATCTGCTTTCATTCACAATTCTGTTAATGTTGACAAGTTGTTGTAATGTAGAGAATCTCACTTTGGAAAATAATACATTTGTTGATAAACAGATTTACCAAGTATTTATTTAAAAAGAAAAGAAGAACTTAAGAAAACTTTAAATTAAATATTGGCTAAAAGCTATCTGTTGTTCTGGATTATTTAATTTAAGTTCTAGTATTTTTTGGGAGAAAGTTTATGCGCGACACCGAACCGACTCCGGACAAGTACAAATGCCGACACCACCGACACAGTCACCGACACTGACACCGACATCAACATCGGCTCCCCAGCTCTGGTGATAAGCTAATTATCTACTGTCTGGTTTCTTATACATGGCGCCAAACTTCTACATGTGTTTGATTAATGTTACAAAGAATCAGTATCCCAAAGTTTCTAGGTTGAGCATTGTATTTACAAGAATATAGGTTTAAACATTGTCTTATCAAGAATATGGATCATTGGGTCAGGGATGCGTTAATTAATTGGGGGAGAAAGGATGAGAACAGAGAGGTACAGACATAGAGTTGGACAAAAATAGGCAGCACAGGATAGAGTAGTGATGTTTCAGTGAATATGGATCTTGCAATGTATAGTTTCATTCTACTTATATTTTGAAATTATATTTTGTGTAATCGTCAAATTAAGTATATAAATCAGATTTGACAGTTTATATCATTTATTTGTGATGTATGTGAGTGAGTACACGCTTAGATAAAGTGTCAATCGCTACCAGAGAAGAGAAGACAGAGACAGATCATCACAAGAACTCACAATGCATAACTAATTATACAAGTAGTTATGACACATACTTTAATGTAAAAGTAAGTATTGAGAACAATTTCGTTTCTAATTCAGTTTATTCATTTACTGCATTTTGTGTGTAAATTTCAAGGCAATTGGTGAAGAACTTTCAAATAGTCCGGTCCTATTGACCCATAACCTAAAAGTTGGGTCCACCCAACGTTTTTTTGCAGTTTCTATATCTTTAAAGCATGCTTATTAAGAATCCGATTGATGTCAAGCTGACACCATTGGGGAAATTTTTATTTTTAATGTTAAAGTTCACTTATAATATATGCACAATAGGGTGGGCTGATAAAACTGAAAGTTGGAATTTCAAAATCTAATAGCGGGGAAAAGTTGCCCCATGGCATGAAAAGAAAACTGAGAATACTGGCATAAGCAACTATTATGATTTGGTATTAGGTGGACGTTGGGTGGATCCAACTTTTAGGTTATGGGTCAAGGTCATGGTCCAGGTGGTATAATAGGCATCACTCTCAATCCACAAGCGCTGAAGAGATGGGCACTTAGTTTACACATCTGTAGTGTTATAACCAAAGACATGAGTGGCATGAAAGATATGTACGCATACAGTGACGAAGTTACATGCCATAAAGAAGAAATGCCAGCAAGAATTGCACAGGATTTGAAAGACAGGCGAGCAATATATGAACGTCTTCAAACTTGTATTGATCCACTCAATTCTGGTGACCACCCCATCAGCTTAGTAAACATTGCCACTGGCCAATTCGCTCCCGAATCTGTAAATGTTCATGATGCCATTTCTTTTGGTACGAAGCAGTGGAATGACTATGAGTGTCATTTGCAAGATGGATTTCATAGCTCCATTAGCAAAGTTGTTACCATGGCTGACAGAAAGAAAGCTGAAGCAATGGGATCCGGTATAAGTTATGACACAGAACTCATTTATTCTAGAGTAATTGGATTAATGCCATCCCGTGATTTGCAAATTAGAGATATATTTAAGCACGAATTAGCCTCAGTACCACCATCAATGTTTGATGACAGCGGCAATATGCGAATCACAAAGTCAAAATCGGTGTTGGAAACAAAAACTTCAAGTTGAGCATTCAGCTAGAAATTCTCCAGCACCACATGTTGTTGTTGTTGATGGTTGCGCACTTTTATGGATCATACACTGGCCGGTAAATGGTACCTTGCAAGACTTTGTTGATGGATTCATAATGTACATAATGAAAATATTGACTCAACATGATGTTTATGTTGTCTTTGACAGATACTTTCAGTACAGTATTAAAAGTGTAACAAGGAGTGGGCGTGCAGCAAAATCGGCAACCAGACAACACAAGCTGAATCCAACTATGCCCATACAGCCACAGAAAGTCATTCTCACAGTAACAGAAAACAAAGTTCAACTTATTGACATAATTTGTGAGCAACTACTGAACAAAGTACAACATGTACATCCAACAGTTTCTTCATACAATAGCCGGTTAATTGTAACAGGGAAAGACTCCATCCCACAACAAATTTGCTCTGGCATTCGACAAGCTAGAGAAGATATGAAGACAAGCCACGAGGAAGCTGATGTAATCATTCCACAACAAGTTGTGTATGCATTCAATGAAGGAGCTATGTGCATTAAAGTTATATCAGATGACACAGATGTTTTTGCTTTGTTGACACACTACTATATTTCAGAGGATATGACATGCCAGCTGCTCATGGAAAGTACCACCACGATTCGAAAAGTGGTCGACATAGGAGAAACAGCAAGAAAGCATCATCAAATAATACCACACCTTTTAGCTGCGCATGCGCTATCAGGATGTGATACTGTAGCATACATGTTTGGTATCGGCAAAGCTACTGTTCTTAAGTTGCTATTTAAGGGACACACACTTCTCAAATTGGGAGATATAGAATCTGACTTGAACAGTGTGGTAAAAGAAGCTACAAGTTTCATGGCTGCTTGCTACGGGTGTCCGGATGCTGGAAACATGTCTGACACTCGGTATGCCCAATGGCTTTCCAGGACTGGTAAACGAAAAGCCACGATAGCACCTAAATTGAAATCATTGCCCCCGACATCAGAAGCGTTTGAGGAGAATGTTAAGCGTGCCCATATTCAAACATGCATTTGGAAAACTGCTTTACTACGAGATCCTCCAAATCTTGATCCCACCAAATTTGGCTGGCAAAAAGATGACGTAAATAAAACATTAATCCCTATAACACTTCCAGTGGGTGTTGATGTAGCGCCTCCAGAAATTCTTCAGATGATTCGTTGCGGGTGTGGATCGGATGAACCGTGTAGCAGCGGACGATGTGGGTGTTTCAGAGCACAGTTACCTTGCACAATCTTTTGCCAGTGCTATGAAACAGAAAATTGTCAAAATCCATTGACAAAAATTAATGTACTGGTAGATGAAGTGGACGTTGAAAGCGATTCAGGATCTGACGTTGAATCAGAAATTGATTAATCTGTCTGTTGATATTGAAACAGTTAAATTGAAACAGAAATTGTCTGTTGATAATTGCATAATTGTGCCAGATAATATAATTTTTACATTCCATGTGATTGTACAATGTGTATGTATTACAAACAAACTTTAACGCTTAAAAAAATTTTTTCCCCAAAGGTGTCAGCTTGACATCAATCGGATTCTTAATAAGCATGCTTTAAAGATATAGAAACTGCAAAAAAACGTTGGGTGGACCCTACTTTTGGGTCAAGGGGTAAAATGCATTAAGTGAGCCCCAGACTAAAAGATTAGTTAGGCGTGAATCATATTTACATTTTTATTCACGTCGTTATATATAGTTAGTGCAGTTACGTTATCGTTGGGTGCGGGCCGCACCGTGTGACACCAAAATAGGGGTGATACCAAAATGAACAATTCTAAATTTCATAGCAGAAAGAGCCGATCATAGTCAAAAACATGATCAGTAGCACAGGGTGCCACCATACGAACAGTATTCCTTTAATCTCAGCTTTTCATTTCAACTTACAGTCATACCTTGGTTTTCGTTATTTTAACTACGCGTGTCAGTGGTATAGCTTTCGGTCTATTCGCCTTTCGTTGAATTTGGTTTTCGTGGTTTCGCTTTTCATTGAGTTGATTTACTCCAGAATCATTTTAAACGAGTTATGACTGTATATCACAAGTAACAATTTCACAATTTTTTCTACATAGAGAAACAAACAAAGCAAACAGCAACAATATTTATGTCTGGCCATCCAGCCAACCATCAACCAACATATACTGACGAATAAACATATCATATCTTGACACTAACATATATAATGATTACGCACATACATTTAATGTTTGAATATACAAACACATAATTTCTACACATACATATAATGTCTAAATACACATATACATATAATCTCTAATAACATAACTATTATTTTTACTATATATGTTCTCAACATACATATGTCTACAAAGTAGGGCTGTACCGGAATCCGATTCCGGTTCCTGTTAAGCCGGATTCCGGCAGTTTTAACAAATCCGGCTCCGATTCCGGTTCCGGTTAAAATGTGCCGGATTTAAGCCGGATTTCTTTGTTGTTTGAAATTTGTAAGAAATTTTTTTAGCGCAACATAATTTTGAAGTATTTAGCGCTATACAATTAAATTAAAACAATAACTTTTTTTGCTTTTTTAAAACTACAATAACGTCGATCGCTTTTAGTTATATATGTAAGTAAAAATATATTAAAAAGGAAGATTTGAATAGTATTTTGTCTAGTAGTAATACAACACCTTACCTTCCGCTACTTTTGATTCCGTGTTTTCTTTAAACTATAGTTAGCTATAAAAGTTTAACTTCTTTAAAGAGCAGACAACGATCTATTTTTGGGTGTTTACAGTATAAAAATAGGTCAATAATTTATTTTTCTGCAAATTTTTGTCCCCGTTTTGTCTGTCTGTCTGTCCGTCATCACCCTAGATCTCAACAACCATAAGTCCTAGACCCATGATGTATATATCATTTTGTAGGTCTTGGCCTGCCAAGAAATGACTTTTTTCCATTTCGCGATCTGACCTCTCAGGGCCGTAAAAGGGGCCTTAGTACCGTTTTTTACTATATAAGCTATATTAATAAAGGAGCGCTATATCTCAGCAACTATAAGTCCTAGACCCATGATGTATATATCATTTTGTATGTCTTGGCCTGCCATGTGTACATCAAAAGTTCATTTCGCGATAGGACCTCTGAGGGCCGGGCTTCAGGGCTCCCAAGGGGCTTATATATTATATATACACCTTGTACGTTCAATAACCCGTTCATTTGGTGCGAAATACTGCAGCACGTAGTTTCACCAAGATTTATTAAGAAACTTATCAAATGAAATAGTAAGCTTGTGTTCTGAGTTTAGTTGAAAGTATCAGAGCTATGCAACAATTGACGGAGTTTTCGGACGATTAAATGACTATAATTTAGAATGTTTTCAATTATGAGTCCTATTTCAGTAACCACAAACCACTTGTAGTTAGATTTAAGAGACAATATTTTTTTTTTCAAATATAAAGAAACGTCTTTATACTTTTTTTTATAGATATATGCATTACACAATTGAATTTATAAACATTTCAAAATTTACAAATATTTACTGAAAGCTAACAAACGTACTGATACATAACACGAAAATGCGCTAACACGCCCTGTGTCCAGAATGGAACAGGCTTAATTGCTTGTTTTTTAACACTGTAGATTTAAAATATGCTGTCACAACAATTTTAGGTTGTCAAGAAAATGTATTGCTATAGGTGAGATCGAAAACCGTATGGAGATTTATATCCTGCTTGCTAATCTGGATTGAATTGATTTATTTTTTTTACACTAGTTGATATAATTTTTTTATACGACGTTAAATGTTATAGTAAAAGCTCGATTAAAAAAGTGGAAGATTTATGTCCCTTCAATACGAAAGAAACTCGTGAATTTGTAAAGTAAGACGTCTAGTATCATGTTAATTCGGGTCACAATGACACATTCATAACTGTCACTTTAAAATTGTTACTTTAAAAAAAAAAAAAAATATTGCTGTAAAATAGTAGTCTCATAATGCTAAATAATATTTATATTCACAGAAAAAAAAAATGTTTTAGAGTCACCAATGCGATCTTTTGTTGAGTCTGTCGAAGAAAAATCCTAAATTAAAGCTAAAGGGAGTTACTGGGTTAAATATATAGTAAGTAGATTCATAGATTTGTTTGTTAATCCTTTGACTCAAGAATGGACCTGTTGTAATTTATTTACAAAGCTCAAATGTGGCACACGTGTATATTCTACTTGTAAATGCAAAATTGTAATAATTTTGAGTGCATGAATTAACATCTTGTAGAATTATGAAGCTAAATACTTTTAAGTAATGTAAATACTGGGAAAAAATCATCTTGAGATTATCATGTCAAAGTAGTTGCGAAGAATCGCACCAGTGCAGAATTAAGCGAAATAGTGAAGATTTTCTTTACATTTTTAATTCTATATAGACTACCCAAATGTATCAAGTATTGTTACAGTGAGTCATTATTAACATGCAATGTAAACTTTATTTATTAGGGTTTATTAAAATGCTCAGAAAGGTAAAAAAAAAAAAAAAATCAGTATGTCATAGAAATATTTTATAAAAATTATTATTATTGAAAACAAAAGCATTGTGAATTCAAAACATTGCATTAAATATGACTTACTAGAAGCAATAGCAATAAATGAATACATACTTTAAAATATATAGATGGACATGTTTTATTTTAATATATTAACAAAGAGAACTAAATTAGTCTTAAGTATTGGCGGATTAAAAAAAAAGAGCACATGACGAATGACATGTAAACTATTCTAGAATTTTCTTAGCCTTTATTCTTTAGCTGAGCAAAGAGTACTATGACATGTCAACCAACCTGACTGATCAACACTAAACAGCTGTTATATTGTATTTGTTGTAATCTGCCCTTGGCGGTTCTTTCATATTTTGCACCACAAGGGGCGGCAATTTAACCAGTGATTTACTCCGAAAAGGCGGTAACATTTTAAGTTTGTTCCCCAGCCACCAATTAGACTAATTATGCTAATATTTCTCTGGTTCTTAGCCTTCAATGTTAAACACGTCTCACTATATGTTTGTGCGTATATGTGTGATTATACTTATTGTACTGTTTCTGAAGATAGTCTGGGGCTCACTTAATGCATTTTACCCCTTGACCCAAAAGTAGGGTCCACCCAACGTTTTTTTGCAGTTTCTATATCTTTAAAGCATGCTTATTAAGAATCCGATTGATGTCAAGCTGACACCTTTGGGGAAAAAATTTTTTTAAGCGTTAAAGTTTGTTTGTAATACATACACATTGTACAATCACATGGAATGTAAAAATTATATTATCTGGCACAATTATGCAATTATCAACAGACAATTTCTGTTTCAATTTAACTGTTTCAATATCAACAGACAGATTAATCAATTTCTGATTCAACGTCAGATCCTGAATCGCTTTCAACGTCCACTTCATCTACCAGTACATTAATTTTTGTCAATGGATTTTGACAATTTTCTGTTTCATAGCACTGGCAAAAGATTGTGCAAGGTAACTGTGCTCTGAAACACCCACATCGTCCGCTGCTACACGGTTCATCCAATCCACACCCGCAACGAATCATCTGAAGAATTTCTGGAGGCGCTACATCAACACCCACTGGAAGTGTTATAGGGATTAATGTTTTATTTACGTCATCTTTTTGCCAGCCAAATTTGGTGGGATCAAGATTTGGAGGATCTCGTAGTAAAGCATTTTTCCAAATGCATGTTTGAATATGGGCACGCTTAACATTCTCCTCAAACGCTTCTGATGTCGGGGGCAATGATTTCAATTTAGGTGCTATCGTGGCTTTTCGTTTACCAGTCCTGGAAAGCCATTGGGCATACCGAGTGTCAGACATGTTTCCAGCATCCGGACACCCGTAGCAAGCAGCCATGAAACTTGTAGCTTTCTTTTACCACACTGTTCAAGTCAGATTCTATATCTCCCAATTTGAGAAGTGTGTGTCCCGTAAATAGCAACTTAAGAACAGTAGCTTTGCCGATACCAAACATGTATGCTACAGTATCACATCCTGATAGCGCATGCGCAGCTAAAAGGTGTGGTATTATTTGATGATGCTTTCTTGCTGTTTCTCCTATGTCGACCACTTTTCGAATCGTGGTGGTACTTTCCATGAGCAGCTGGCATGTCATATCCTCTGAAATATAGTAGTGTGTCAACAAAGCAAAAACATCTGTGTCATCTGATATAACTTTAATGCACATAGCTCCTTCATTGAATGCATACACAACTTGTTGTGGAATGATTACATCAGCTTCCTCGTGGCTTGTCTTCATATCTTCTCTAGCTTGTCGAATGCCAGAGCAAATTTGTTGTGGGATGGAGTCTTTCCCTGTTACAATTAACCGGCTTTTGTATGAAAGAAACTGTTGGATGTACATGTTGTACTTTGTTCAGTAGTTGCTCACAAATTATGTCAATAAGTTGAACTTTGTTTTCTGTTACTGTGAGAATGACTTTCTGTGGCTGTATGGGCATAGTTGGATTCAGCTTGTGTTGTCTGGTTGCCGATTTTGCTGCACGCCCACTCCTTGTTACACTTTTAATACTGTACTGAAAGTATCTGTCAAAGACAACATAAACATCATGTTGAGTCAATATTTTCATTATGTACATTATGAATCCATCAACAAAGTCTTGCAAGGTACCATTAACCGGCCAGTGTATGATCCATAAAGTGCGCAACCATCAACAACAACAACATGTGGTGCTGGAGAATTTCTAGCTGAATGCTCAACTTGAAGTTTTTGTTTCAACACCGATTTTGACTTTGTGATTCGCATATTGCCGCTGTCATCAAACATTGATGGTGGTACTGAGGCTAATTCGTGCTTAAATATATCTCTAATTTGCAAATCACGGGATGGCATTAATCCAATTACTCTAGAATAAATGAGTTCTGTGTCATAACTTATACCGGATCCCATTGCTTCAGCTTTCTTTCTGTCAGCCATGGTAACAACTTTGCTAATGGAGCTATGAAATCCATCTGGCAAATGACACTCATAGTCATTCCACTGCTTCGTACCAAAAGAAATGGCATCATGAACATTTACAGATTCGGGAGCGAATTGGCCAGTGGCAATGTTTACTAAGCTGATGGGGTGGTCACCAGAATTGAGTGGATCAATACAAGTTTGAAGACGTTCATATATTGCTCGCCTGTCTTTCAAATCCTGTGCAATTCTTGCTGGCATTTCTTCTTTATGGCATGTAACTTCGTCACTGTATGCGTACATATCTTTCATGTCACTCATGTCTTTGGTTATAACACTACAGATGTGTAAACTAAGTGCCCATCTCTTCAGCGCTTGTGGATTGAGAGTGATGCCTATTATACCACCTGGACCATGACCATACCGCATAAAGGTAGACTCGATGTACATATCTGACCATAGGCCATTCCATAATCCAGGTTTGTGTCACATTACATGTTCTCCCTCAAGGAACCTCAGGAAGGACATCACTAGGAAGACGTTCCATTGAGCAAAGATAATATAAGCCATACCTGGCGTAGTTAACATGGCCTGCTGAAAAAAATATGGCATCATTGCTGCAACAGATAATAGATGCAAAGACCAATCACCCTCTCTCTCTCTGCTCTCACAAATAACATCATAATCAGTACGGGTTTAATGAGCGCAATCCACCCACAACCGTTGTTTTGCTGGTGGATGCCAAACCATCAAGAACCCAATCATGAGATCATCATGAGATGTGCACTGCTGTACGACATCGTGCAAAACTGTTTCCACGACCAATCTCGAGAGCCCTAGTGTTTTGAGGGAAATTCTTGCCTGTAAGCATACTACTAACGCCTCCAAATGCTGCTTTCATAATGTCTTCCAGACCGCTATAAAGACCGTTTATAAAGTAAATAATTAAGGTGCCTCTGTCATTAAAATGAAATACAGTAAAAACCTAATGTTAAAAAGTAGAATCTACGTGGGTAAAAACCACTTTTGACATAATACAGAATTATTTTGGTACTTTACACCTTTACCTATATAGTCCGGTTCTATTGACCCATAACCTAAAAGTTGGATCCACCCAACGTCCACCTAATACCAAATCATAATAGTTGCTTATGCCAGTATTCTCAGTTTTCTTTTCATGCCATGGGGCAACTTTTCCCCGCTATTAGATTTTGAAATTCCAACTTTCAGTTTTATCAGCCCACCCTATTGTGCATATATTATAAGTGAACTTTAACATTAAAAATAAAAATTTCCCCAATGGTGTCAGCTTGACATCAATCGGATTCTTAATAAGCATGCTTTAAAGATATAGAAACTGCAAAAAAACGTTGGGTGGACCCAACTTTTAGGTTATGGGTCAATAGGACCGGACTAAGAAAAGCATTGAAAAATGAAATTTAGCGCTGTTGCTTAACTTTCTATAAACAACTAGAAAATTGTTAGTAAAGACTTCAATACCAAAAAATCAGTGTATATTTATAAATTACATTTCTTATCGCAGTACAATACATTCTAGAGACACAATTCATTATTTCTCTTGACTAAACAAAATAGATTTTAGTATCATGTGCTGATCATCGTGATTAAAAGTCTTCTTATCTGTATTTCCATAATTGTGAAAATCTATAATCTTCTGTTTGTTTTAGCAACACATCGGAATGACGATTTGTTGGAAGGATTGGTCTCTGGCGGAATTTTACGCAGATTTAGAAGATAAAAAAATAAGTCCTAGTATAATAGATACCATACAAAGTAAGCCACCTTCAAACAATATTTCTCTCTTTAAAGTAACTCATCACAATTAGGTACAAAAACAATTTGACTTACAGAAATACATAGCCTACATACATGTATGTGATGCTCAGACCAGTTAAAATGAGAACTCTCTCCCCACAGAAGAGACGGGAAGCATTCAAAAGGATCTCAAAGTTAGACACATTCTACCACTTCTCACTATAGATGAATTAATCAGTAGAAATTTGAGGTTAGCATTAAAGTTTTCCTTATTTCTACATTCTTATGTCACTTCTTAATCCTCATTTTGTATTGACTTAATGGTGTTTGTTACAATAAAATATAATTTTTGTGACTGTGCTACTAATTCTTATTGATGGGCTGAGAAATATCTAATCCAATTTTGTATGTCATAGAAATATTTTATAAAAATTATTATTATTGAAAACAAAAGCATTGTGAATTCAAAACATTTCAATCATTTTAATTGTACAGATATGATGACTGTCTCATGCTTGTTAAGTATCTAGAGAAATTAGATCAAAAAACCAAACCATTATCGTCTCGACTTTCTGAGGTAGTGTATTTTATTGCCTTTAATTGCAAGAAAATGATATCTATAAATTAGTTATTCATTATCAACCGCCGTCCATACATTATCCCCATTGTACTTTGAACATGTTTAGGTATATTACCTTACTTTATTTTAGGAATATGCTCTAGCCTAAGGACAGGAGGGTTTTCGTCCAGTACAATGACGTTTTCTGTTTATTATTGTATATACTTTAATTAGTATGGTTCTGTATAAACAATGAGTCCTACTCGCCAACAAGGCTCAAATTGTGGAGGGGGAAGACAGAAATGTATAAATTCATAGCACTGATTTCTATACAAATTTATATCTAAATGTAGCAATATAATCTACGTTTGTTAAAAATATGTTGCCTGCATGTAATAATTCAAATTCACTCTTAGATGTGCGTACAAATCTGGTATTGGGTCTAGTACGTCTTCTATGATCCAGGGGTCTAAAGTGTGATAAGTCCCTCTAAGGATGAGATGAAATCTCTTAGATCCTATAAATCACAAATGGCACGATTTTATGATGTCCTTCTTTCTCACCGCCATATCAGAAAGTGCAATGGCGATTGAGGCACCACAGGAGAAAAGGGTCTCAAGTAGATATTATAATTTATTTTTATCTGTTTAGGGGTATTCCTTCAATTGTATTATAGGTATAGAGTTAATCTATTTTTTATGTTTTGTGATTTGATTTTAAAGTACTTAACTTTTTTAAATTTAATTTTCAATATTACATTTATTGACCTAAAATTACTTGAAGATAACCATCAACTAATAGAGTATTCTTGATTGCGAATTTTGTATGTTTCTTAAAGCTTTACTGTGATCCCATTCACGGACACATTGAGCTCCATCCAGCATGTCAGATGATTGTAGACACTCCACAGTTTCAACGTCTGAGGTTCATCAAACAGCTGGGTATGGTGTATTACGTGTATCCAGGTGCCTCACACAACAGATTCGAACATTCCTTAGGGTAAGTTGTCCAAAGGGACATAAGGGGTTAGATAATTGATGACGAGAAGTAATCTGGTATCTGTTAAAACATTCCACAGTGTTACGTTTGAATCCGAAACAATGTCTTTCCAGGAAATCGGTCAAACTCTATACAGTTTGTGTTCGAAAGTTAAGTTAAACTTTTGATTGGGAAGAAAAATTAGCATAAAACGTTTTATTATAGTTATTATATTTTTTTTCTTATGCGATGTTTCATAAAATTATACAAAGAAAATGGATGTTTAAACAAAATTCAATTTTGAGGAATATTTTAAATAAAAAACATGTTATTACATGAACAATATCCTTTTAAAAAATATCTTTAATACAACGTAAAGATCATGAATATATCTTTAAAATAAATGTCTAAATACACAAGTTTGTATCTTTTAAGCTTTTATATAACTTTTTTTTCGATGATAAGAATAGCATGTGTTTGTGTGAATGTGAAAATTAGTAGGTTTAATTGTTTTACCATTCTTAAAGTGGCAGTAAGAGTAGATTATGAAAAAATGTGAGTTATCATTATACAGTTTTATTTGGTTGAAAGCTTTATTGTTCATTTTTTTGTAATTATATTTTTCTAACCTCTTATTATTAAATAAAGAGATAATAACAAAATTTAATGAAATTGAAACTTGTTGATTCCAAAGCGTATGTCATTTAGCTGGAGAGTTTGCCCGGACTTTGCAACAAAACCAACCATTTCTCGGTATCACAGATAAAGATATTCTTTGCATTCAGATAGCTGGTCTGTGTCAGGATTTGGGTAAGATTAATATTTATATTGCTTACATTTGAAGAATATACGTCGTAATAAAAAGAAGCTTAATTCGGCCTTCTTCAAGCCCATTTTAAAATTAATTCTTGCATGAAATTTAGGTGAGGAGTTTTCATGGTCTTTATAGCCATATTTTTTAAATATTTATTTTCGTTCTTCGTGATTTGTATTAATTTTTTTTTTAATTTAAAATTTTCTTAATGTATTAGCCATTCCAAAAATATACATTTCATTTTAGAATTTAGTGCTTTAGCAGTAAAGATCAATATTAAATAATGGATTATATTGGAACTATTAACGTATTTATCCGATTATATATATATATATATATATATATATATATATATATATATACTAGTTGCAAGTACCCGGCTTTGCCCGGGTTTAAAATAAGGTTTTCTGTTTACATTCTGTTTTCTCCCTACCCCCTCTCTCCCTTCCTCTCTCTCTCTCCCTCCCTCCCTTTCCCTCCCATTCCCTCCCTCCCTTTCTCCCTCCCGCTTTCTCCCTCCCTCTCTCTCCCTTCCACCCTCCCATCTCCCCTCTCCCCCTCCTTCTCTCCCCCTGTCCATCCCCCTCCACCCCCTCTCTCCCCCTTCCTCCTTCCCTCTCTCCCTCCCTCCCCCCTCTCTCTTTATCTCTTCCTCCCATTTCTCCCATCCTCTCTCTCCCTCTCTCCTTCCCTCCCCTCTATCCCTCCCTAACCTCTCCCTCCCTTCCTTCTTTCTCCCTCCCTCCCCTCTCCACCTCTCTCCCTCTTTCTCCCTCCCTCATTCTTTCTCTCACTCCCTGACCCGCTCACTCTTTATCTCTCTCCCTCCCTCTCTCCCACCCTCTCTCCCTCTCTCCCACCCTCTCTCTCTCCCTCCCTCCCCTCTCTCCCTCCCTACCCCCTCTCTCCCTCCCTACCTTTATCTTTCCTTCCCTCCCTTTCTCTCCCTCTCTCCCTCCCTCTCCCACCTCCCTCTCTCTCCCTCCCTCTCCCATCTCCCTCTCTCCCCCTGTCCATCTCCCCCTCCTCTCTCCCCTCCCTCCCTCCCTCCCCTACCCTCCTTTTCCTTTCTCTCTCCCCCCTGCCCCCTCTCTCTCCCTTTATCTCTCCCTCCCTCCCTCCCTCTCCTCTCTCTCTCTCTCTCTCTCTCTCTCTCTCTCTCTCTCTCTCTATATATATATATATATATATATATATATATACACACATATTATTATGGCTTCACACTTCTTCTAAAATCCTTCCTCATTCATTTACTTTCCTCAAACTGTACAAATCGGGAAGCATGAAAAAACATCAACAATTCTTTGCATCACAATGGCACAATACAGCACCAGCGCGCAAGTTCTATTCGATCATCGGGGAATGACGTCACAGAGGAATTTTAATTATGGCGCCGTCGAGATTACTTTAATATAGTAAAATACTAAAATAAAAAAAAATTAATTACAATTAAACTACCCATCGAGATGAAACGAAACCTGTCCTATAACCTTCCCCATGTAATTATGTGTATGTGTAACAAATTTCACATTATTTTGTTATCTGGATCTTGAGTTATAAGGGAACAGACAGACAGACAGACATCAAATGCCTCTTATAAGTATAGAGATATATATATGTACTAGTTGCAAGTACCCGGCTTTGCCCGGGTTTAAAATAAGGTTTTCTGTTTACCTTCTGTTTTCTCCCTACCCCCTCTCTCCCTTCCTCTCTCTCTCCCTCCCTCCCTCTCCCTTTCCCCCCTCCCTCTCCCTCCCTCTCTCCCATCTCTCTCCCATCTCCCTCTCTCCCCTCTCCCCCTCCTTCTCTCCCAAACGTCCATCCTCCCTCTCTCCCTCCCTAACCCCTCTCTCCCTCCTTTCTCCCTCCCTCCCCTTTCCACCTCTCTCTCTCCCCCTCTCTCCCCCTTCCGCCCTCCCTCATTCCCTCTCTCTCCCTCCCTGCCCCTCTCACTCTTTATCTCTCTCCCTCCCTCTCTCCCACCCTCTCTCTCCCTCCCTCCCCTCTCTCCCTCCCTACCCCCTCTCTCCCTCCCTTCCTTTCTCTCTCCATCTCCCCCTACTCCCTCTCCCATCTCCCTCTCCCCCCTGGTTCCTCTCCCATCTCCCTCTCTCCCGCTTTTCTCCCTCCCTCCCCTTTCCACCTCTCTCTCTCCCTCCCCCTCTCTCCCCCTTCCTCCCTCCCTCATTCCCTCTCTCTCCCTCCCTGTCCCCTCACCCTTTATCTCTCTCCCTCCCTTCTCTCCCACCCTCTCTCTCTCTCCCTCCCCCTCTCTCTCCCTCCCTACCCCCTTTCTCCCTCCCTTCCTTTCTCTCTCCATCTCCCCCTACTCCCTCTCCCATCTCCCTCTCCCCCATCTCCCTCTCTTCCCCTCCTTTTCTCCCCCTGTCCATCCCCCTCCCTCCTCTCTCCCCCTCCCTCCCTCCCTCCCTCCCTCCTTTCCTCTCTCTCCTCCTGCCCCTCTCTCTCTCTCTCTCTCTCTTTATCTCTCTCTCTATATATATATATATATATATATATATATATATATATATATATATATGTATATGTATATATACTTATTATTATGGCTTCACACTTCTTCTAAAATCCTTCTTCATTCCTTTATCTTCCTCAAACTGTACAAATCAGGGAGCATGAAAAAACAACAACAATTCTTTGCATCACAAAGGCACAATACAGCACCAGCGCGCATGTTCTATTCGAATCGGGAAATGACGTCACAGAGGAATTTTATTTATATAGTAAAATACTAAAATAAAAAAAAATTAATTACAATTAAACTACCCATCGAGATGAAACGAAACCTGTCCTATAACCTTCCCCATGTAATTATATGTATGTGTAACAAATTTCACGTTATCTGTTTTTCTGGATCTTGAGTTATAAGGGAACAGACAGACAGACAGACAAAAA
Organism: Bulinus truncatus; assembly: GCA_021962125.1. NCBI lineage: Eukaryota > Metazoa > Mollusca > Gastropoda > Planorbidae > Bulinus > Bulinus truncatus. Next base: position 664,520 of record JAGDYQ010000232.1, read on the forward strand.
ATGCGTCTTATAAGTATAGAGATATATAGTCAGACCCGTAGCGTGAAAATTCTACAGGGGGGCAGGCATTCTACAGCAGGGGCCAGGCAATAGCAGGGGGGAGGGGCCAAGTAATACATTTTACTAAGTCGAACAATAAGCAGGGGGGGGCAGACAAAACGCAGGGGGGGACCCGGACCCCCTGCCCCCCCCCCAGCACGCTACGGGCCTGTATATAGTGGATTAAATTTGGATTTGGGGGTTTCATTTTATAAGTTGTACTAACTTTTTATTTACATAGAAATATAAAATTGATATCAATCTTTAGGACGAGGACCATTTTCTCGTGTGTTTATTGACTACTTTATGCCAGCTATGCACCCTGATAAACAGGTACACAGTATTTGTCAAATAAAGCTAATTAAAATCGCATACACAAATAAGTACCCACACTTTTTTTCCTCTTCGAATGTTGATTCAGTATACAAATATCATTGTTTTTTCTTTTTGCAGTTTAAAAAACCCTGCCTAGAAATGTTCAATCACCTCATTGAAGTCAACAATCTGAAGGAAAAATTAAAACATTTTGGACTAGACGACAAAGATATGTTATTTATACAAGAAAATATTTCTGGACCCAAAGCAACTGGAAGCACTGTACACCTATTTAAGTCAAATTTTAAGAATTTTTAAATAAACCTTTAACTTTAATTTAATCATTTAATGTCTAAAGTTATTTTTATTTAACTCTTTCAGGCTTGGCCCTACAAAGGTCGTCGCGAAGACAAAGCTTATTTATATGAGGTCCGTTTAAAACGACTAATTATTGGCCAATTTGAAATAGATAAAAATTACTAACTGTCTGTACACGAATTATTTAAAATAAATAAACTTGCTATTAGTTGTTTTAATTATTGTAAAGATTAAAGTGGGGAGTGTTTTTTTTTTATATACAATATTTCATTTAAAGTTTATTCATCATTATTTCACCTTTTAATCGAACAGAGACTAAAATATCAGCTGAGAATATAAAATTGAAACGGTTTTTTGTTAACTAGATAGTTTCCAACAAACGTAATGGAATTGATGTCTACAAGTGGGACTACCTGTCCAGAGATTGTCATCATCTTGGTTTGGCCAACAATTTTGATTCACTGCGATACATGAAATTAGCTAGAGTAGTTGAAGAGGATGGTGAAGTACAGATATGCGTGAGAGACAAGGTAAATTTAAGAGCAAAAGACAGAGTGAAGAATAGATAGATATATAGATACAATTTCTGTTTGATTTTACTCATTTTCTGTGGATGTTATGCAATGTATAAAAATCGTCTTTTTATTCAATATCTTCCATAAAAAATTTCATTCTAAAAAATAATTTGTTTGTCATTTATCAAGTCCATACATTAATTAAAATTGCAAATATATATTTTAATTATATCTTTTCGAAAAGATCTCTTTGCTCATGCTTAGACCAAGGAGGTTGGCTTAGACATACTTTTTTAATTCAATAATGTTGAGGTAACTTTGCAGTAAAGTTTAATTTTATTCTCAGTTTTTAAATGACCATTCCCTTATAAGAATCTAAATGATGTTGGGTTACATTAGAAAAAAAAAACTGTCTGACAGTTACCTTTACATGTAACATTTTTTTTTATAATTACCAGGAAATCGGTAACCTTTACAGTATGTTCTATACAAGATACAACTTGGACAAATGTGCCTACAAACATAGAGTTAGCTATGGGCTAGAGATAATGTAAGACTTGGCCTTTTTTGATATAATTATTTTGATGTGATAGCGATTGGGGGGAGGGAGGGGCAGCTTTTGGCACATCCTATTTTGATTTACAACTTGAACACAAAGTGTCTCTTTTTTTTTAAATGAGCATAGAAAATTTTTAAAAATGCACTAAAATCATTTGACATAACCGTTTCAACTACTTAATTTAACTAAAAGTAAGGCTAAATGCTAAATAATGGTCAACACTCGTTCTTATTTATTGCTAATTTATTGAGCTATCCAACTTTGTCTCTGTTCACCGTCTAAAAATTAGTTCTATCACCTGAAAGTTGTACAGTTTTCATGAGTGTGAATCCCCTGTAAAAAAGAGATAAGATCTCAAAGATTCTATGTAAGAATGAAATAAGACTTCATAGATTTTATGTAAGAATGAAAAAGAACCTCATAAATTCAATGTAAGAATGAAATAAGACCTCATAGATTCAATGTAAGAATGAAATAAGACTTCATAGATTCTATGTAAGAATGAAATAAGACCTCATAGATTCAATGTAAGAACGAAATAAGACTTCATAGATTCAATGTAAGAATGAAATAAGACTTCATAGATTCTATGTAAGAATGAAATAAGACCTCATAGATTCAATGTAAGAACGAAATAAGACTTCATAGATTCAATGTAAGAATGAAATAAGACCTCATAGATTCAATGTAAGAATGAAATAAGACTTCATAGATTCAATGTAAGAATGAAATAAGACTTCATAGATTCTATGTAAGAATGAAGTAAGACCTCATAGATTCAATGTAAGAACGAAATAAGACCTCATAGATTCAATGTAAGAATGAAATAAGACCTCATAGATTCAATGTAAGAACGAAATAAGACTTCATAGATTCAATGTTAGAACGAAATAAGACTTCATAGATTCTATGTAAGAATGAAATAAGACTTCATAGATTCTATGTAAGAATGAAATAAGACTTCATAGATTCAATGTAAGAATGATAAAATAAATGGAAATTAAAGTTGCAGTCATATAAAATGTTGTTTAAATTCTAGGTTAAAACAGTAATGTTTGGACATTTATTTATATTTCAATGAATTAGACCACACAATATCATGTGAAGAAAGAAACATTCATATATCCCTCGGTGCAGGTGTCAACAGCGATGATGTCATAAAAAACCCATAATAGTTTAAATAAGTCAATAAGGAAACTAACAACACAGTAACATCAAAGGCAACCAATAACAACTAACCATAAATTGAACGAACAGTGACCTAAAGAGAGACAAAGTTTATTAATAAGTAAAAAAAAATTTTATTTACAGGGTGACTGAAGCATTGATCTTGGCTGACGACCACGTGACATATAAAGGGAAAAACAAGTGAGTAAAATAACAGAAAATGTTCGGACCAACAAAATTGCGATCATTTTTTTATATGGTGTGGGGATTATGACTACTTAGCAACAAACTGTAACTAATAATCTAAACTAACAAAAGATATTAGGTAATTACGCTGTTTTTGAATCGATTATTGAAAGAATCAGTACTTTTTGCTGGTACCAGAATCAAATCTAAAGATTTTCTACTTAATTTTCGATTCCAGTTTGATTCCTGGTGCTATTTGTTTACACCGAGTTACACTAAAATGTCATCAGTTCGCGAATTAGTGAAATGTCTAAAGTCATATGTGCACATTGTGTGTGCTATTATTCTTGCATCCTATTTTTAGCATGACGTTAAAATAATTATAGACAAACATATTGTGACATGTAATGACATCAATGCAACATGACATCGTACAATAAAAGATCATTACTCAATGTGTCCTGCTTTGAGACATCCCTTAGGGTGTTGGGGTGATCGACATTGTCATAAACTTGCATATTTAAAATGTGCAACTTTGACACGTGACATTACATACGTGATGTTAACTGTATGACATCATTTATTATCGTATGTGTAAATGTGGGATGTCACCTGTCCACTCCATAGTACACTAACATCCTTACTTCCACTTGTTTAGTATGGCATCGGTGCATTTATCGACATATATATCTTATAATGAAATGACATTAGTGCACAGCAAGACATAAAACATCACAACATTGCTTTGTCACGTGCCATTTGTATTTAAGAGAAAGATGTCTTTATCTAAGCAAGCCGCATCCCCACTGTGTGTGGTCTTCAACATCCCCACAATGTATGGTCTTCAACATCCCCACAGTGTTTGGTCTTCAACATCCCCACAGTGAGTGGTCTTCAACATCCCCACAGTGTGTGGTCTTCAACATCCCAGCAGTGTGTGGACTTCAACATCCCCACTGTGTGTGGTTTCCAACATCCCCACAGTGTGTGGTCTTCAACATCCCCACAGTGTGTGGTCTTCAACATCCCCACAGTATGTGGTCTTCAAAATCCCCGCAGTGTGTGGTCTCCAACATCCCCACAGTGTGTGGTCTTCAACATCCCCACAGTGTGTGGTCTTCAATATCCCCACAGTGTGTGGTCTTCAACATACCCACAGTGTGTGGTCTTCAACATCCCCACAGTGTGTGGTCTTCAACATCCCCACAGTGTGTGGTCTTCAACATCCCCACAGTGTGTGGTCTTCAACATCCTCACTGTGTGTGGTCTTCAACATCCCCACAGTGTTTGGTTTTCAACATCCCCACAGTGTGTGGTCTTCAACATACCCACAGTGTGTGGTCTTCAACATCCCCACAGTGTGTGGTCTTCAACATACCCACAGTGTGTGGTCTTCAACATCCCCACAGTGTGTGGTCTTCAACATCCCCACAGTGTGTGGTCTTCAACATCCCCACAGTGTGTGGTCTTCAACATCCCCACTGTGTGTGGTCTTCAACATCCCCACAGTGTTTGGTCTTCAACATCCCCACAGTCTGTGGTCCTCAATATACCCACAGTGTGTGGTCTTCAACATCCCCACAGTGTTTGGTCTTCAACATCCCCACAGTGAGTGGTCTTCAACATCCCCACAATGTATGGTCTTCAACATCCCCACAATGTATGGTCTTCAACATCCCCACAGTGAGTGGTCTTCAACATCCCCACAATGTATGGTCTTCAACATCCCCACAGTGAGTGGTCTTCAACATCCCCTTAGTGAGTGGTCTTCAACATCCCCACAGTGTGTGGTCTTCAACATCCCCACAGTGTGTGGTCTTCAACATCCCCACAGTGTGTGGTCTTCAACATCCCCACAGTTAGTGTTCTCCAACATCCCCACAGTTAGTGGTCTCCAACATCCCCACAGTTAGTGGTCTCCAACATCCCCATTCACATGTTTTGTCTCGTGAGAATATGTATATACATGAGGTGGGGGGGGGGAAGGATCCGTATTACTTCATTTGTCATCGTATAATTGAAATGTGTCATGTCACGTGAGTGCATGCTGAAGCATATACATCTATACATCCCCTAGTTAAGTATGACATGAGAAAAGAACATCAAACATGATATTACATGAAATGACATCAATGCACGGAATGATCTTGAGTTCTAATGTCACGTATTAAGCTATCGATAAAGATTTTGTTACAAATAAACAAGGATATCACATGACGTAATAACAGATTTGATATGCATACGTTTGGAAACGTCACTCACAAGACACCATTTTGAGATGGTCAGTTCAATGCAAGCGTCATCATTTGAGTTCTAATGTCACAACGCGAAAGTAATCTTGTATGGTCAGACCCTTTTTAATGCGTTTTATAAGATTAAGTGATAAACACCCAATCCTTACCGAGGACAATTTTATGTTCATTCTAGGATTGATGTAAAACTGTCCGAATGTTATGAAGACATGCTTGCTTTCACTGATTTGACAGACAATGTGTTGTTCAAAATACTCTACACACCTGGGGATCAGCCAGACCTAATGTTGGCTAAATCGTTGACTGAAAGGATATTTAAACGTGACATTTACAAGTGTGTACATGAGAGTAAGCCAATGAAACAAAACAATGTAAGTATATATAATATATATTTTTTTTTATTTAGTGTAAAGTCGAGTTTCTCATCCAGTGGTATGCATAACCCAAGGGAGACGGGAAAGTATATGTAGGGGTACGTAAATACAACCAAGAATTTAAATAACTTACCGGTGAGGGGAACATGTGGATAATGGACATGAGTATGAGTATATCTTTATGTATCTGAAATCTATATATATATATATACAAATTGCGTGTTTAAACGAGTGTCTGTTGGGTGCCAAAGAATAGCACATCAATTAAGTATACATATTGATATATTACATGTGTTAAATGGTTACAATTAATAGTCCTTTGATTAATCCAATAATACATTATATGTCTTAAGAAACAGATTGAAAATCAGACAGAGAAAGAATTGCAAAAAGAGATAATGAGCAAATACAAGATCCTGATATGAAATCCAATTGCGAAAAAAACATCATTGTAAAGGTCTGTCATTTCCTTTTATCCTGCACAAAAGTAGTCCTATGATTTTACGGTATCCTATGCAGATGTGTTTAAATGTATGGGGCCTTTCTCTAAAATGACTTTCGGGGCCCTGATACCTCTGATTAAATTGAAATTTAAATGTAGGATCAATCCTTGCACAGTTGGCATCCTATGCGATTGCCAAGAAATAACGGCTCAAACATTTCTATAATAACCAAAGTTTTCGATATGCATTTTAAGACACAATTAATGCTACACACATAAACATATATGGCATATTTATTATTATTTACTGTTAAAAAGTTAAGCCCTAGCTGATAAGGTGATAAATAAGTATGTAAAATTACAATAGAAACAGTTAATTACATTTTATAACTCAAATTTCTCTTTTTTATAAAAAGTTGTATTTGATTTTGGAATGAAAGACGCGAACCCAGTAGAACGGTTAAAAGTTTATACCAAAAATAAACCATTTAAAGCTAAACATTCCGTCAAGACAGAGGTAAGTTAATGTGTAAAGTGTATGAGTTCACCTCCAAAACCTATTCTGCTAATGCACTTTGATTAAAGAATTTTTAAGCAAATCAAAGTTTTCTAATATTTTTTTTAAAATACTAACATCAAATATAAAAAGATAAATTCATGTCAGAACTTAAGTTTCCTGTTACTCTCATTATAAATAACATTTCTTTTTTAAAATGTTTTTTTTTAACGCCGCCATTGCCAGTATGATAGGGTGTAGTGTGCCTACCACACCAGCATTGTTGGCGGCGTTGATGCATGTCTGCCATGCTTAAAGAGCGGCGGGGTGAATGTACCCGCTATCATCTGCTGGGATGGCAGAAAATATGGTTTTAAGACTTGCCCAAACTCGCCAGACCAGCGGGGTGTGTGTACTGCTGATCGGCCAGAATGGCAGGGCAATGGGTTGTTCATGTCACTCGGACAGAGGGGGGGGGATGTAATTTAACTCTCAGCACGTAGACTATGGTATGTCTCTCAGACCAGGAAAGCCTGGAGAGAACTCAAATTAATGCCAATTATTTAAAATGTATATTAAAAAAAATACTCAAAGTAAGTTATTTTTTTAATGAATGAAGTTTATAAGCAACGTGTAAGAATTCTTCATTTATTACCATTATCATCATAATTTGATATCTATTGGATATAGTCATGAAAAGATATTAATTAGATATTATATACATAGGTTATCTGAGTTGAAAAAATGAACCTATATACAAACACGTTGGTAGGAATGTGGGATTCGAATACAAGATTTTTTTTGCACCTCCCATCACCCCCTCCCCCCGCGCAGAAAAAAAATGAATTGTTCTCGTTATATCCAGCTGTTAAAACATATTAGGTTGGTTGTAAATCTATCCATAAGAACCAACATGTTTTCTGCAGATATAATTTTTTTAACCTTTTATAAATGTCTTTTGAGTTCGGCTATTGTGAAATTTAGAAGAAACATTTATATTTTTTTCAAAAAAAGAATTAAAGAAACTGGACCCACTTGTGTCGGTGTCCCAAAACAAGCAACCCAGTTGCACCCTCTGGCTGCGGTCCTTAATATTTAGTAAAACAGTATCAATTATTACCAAAAATATGTAATGGTAGTGTTGATTTGTCTTCAATAATCTTTTTTTGAATTTAAAGTCCAGCATTATTATGACTCCTGAAACCTTCAGGGAGATGCGGGTCCGAGTGTACAGTAGAGATAGGCTTCCTGAAATATGTCATAGCATGAAAACTGCTGCCCAATGCGTTTTAAAGGTAAAGGATAAAATTACTTTTAGAAGATATTTGCATTATATTATTTGTTTTGTTTTGTTCCAAAGTCATTAATGTTGCTATTTGAAGCCATTTTTTTTTGTATACCGAAGAGTTAATACACCAATACCCTGCTTTACATTCTATATACGTTCCGAAAAATTTGGCCGTTTTACGGAAAAAAACTGTGTTACGAATCAATAATTTGTATAAATAGATGGCAATGATTTTTTTATCAATTTTTTTTATAAAATAATAAAGTAAAGTTCCCTTCTTAGCCCTAAAGGGCCATTGGGGCAGATGAAGTGTAGAATTCATCTGTTTCTATAACCTCGGCATATGAAGGGATTGTGTGGTTAGCAGAACGCCCAGCCGCCTTTACTTCCCCAACTTAAAGTCAGGTACCCATTTAAAGCTGGGTGGACTTGTGGGACGACTTTGCAACAAATTCACCTGGATCGAACACCGAGGATTGAACCCATGACTCTCAGGTCGACAGTCGAGTATCTACACCACTCGGCCATCCGTCCCGCTATAAAATATTATAGTCTTTAGCTAATATAGCGTTTTATTCACATATGCTGTTAATAAAAAAAACATATAATATTTTTAGAAGCTGTTTTAATACGACAACAAACATTACACAAAGAATGACTGGGCAATTATGTTTTCCCGTCCTAATTCTCCTCTGTTGTAGATTGACATAGCTTAAAATATAAATGCTAAGTTGTGTGCTTTCTTTTCTTTTAGCTGTGATTAGTAAAAGGCTTGGTTTACTTCACGAGACACTTTAGCACTGTCTTCTTCGTCGAGATCATTTTGAAGAAGGATGCTCAAAATAACAAAACGCATTCGAAAAGTTCTAAACACTTAGCTATTAGCACATAGCAGGCTGTGGCTCTTCATATATTGCTCGTTCTGTTTCTAGCTGGATCGGTTCATGTTTTGAAAAAGGTTCGCAATCGGCATCGAGGATCAAATTACCTTCTTCCAAATCCTTCAGTCAAAGATTGCTAGCTAAGTCTAGTAATGTTTAGTAAAAGTTCAGACAGAAACTGAACATGAAGTTCGTTTATTTGTATGCACTCTGGACTGATTTCTGTTTAAACTACGTTCATATGGGTCGCTACTGGTCTGTAATAAGACACAGGGGACCGTAACAAGACATTGTGGGTCGTCACAAGACACTGTGGGTCGTAACACGACATTGTGGACCGTAACAAGACACTGTGGGCGTAACAAGACATTGTGGAACGTACCAAAACACTGTGGGCATAACAAGACATTGTGGACCGTAACAAGACACTGTGGACCGTAACAAGACATTGTGGGCCGTAACAAGACATTGTGGACCGTAACAATACATTGTGGGCCATAAAAAGGCATTGTGTACCGTAACAAGACACTGTGGGCCATAACAAGACATTGCGGACCGTAACAAGACACTGTGGGCCGTAACACGACTTTGTGGACCGTAACAAGACATTGTGGGCTATAACAAGACATTGTGGACCGTAACAAGACACTGTGGGTCGTAACACGACATTGTGGACCGTAACAAGACATTGTGGACCGTAACACGACTTTGTGGACCGTAACAAGACACTGTGGGCCGTAACACGACTTTGTGGACCGTAACAAGTCACTGTGGACCGTAATATGACATTGTGGACCGTAACAAGACATTGTGGGCCGTAACAAGAAAACATTATCATAATTTCAATAGGGGCGATAGCGAGATGCCTTATAAAGAGAGCGGCTTTACACAGAGGTATGGGTGTTTATATATATATACATATATGATGATATGAGAGAGAGATATGTATGTGTGTGTAATCATAATACAGTATTTTTGAAATTGTATGGTTAAATAATATTGTTTTTTCATGATACTAGATATATGAAGCAGAGAAAGGAGCTCCAACCGAATAGAAAACAGTGATCACGGGGACGGATGGTCGTGCGATAAAGCTCTCGACTGTCGACTGTCAACCTGAAGGTACCAGGTTCGATCTTTGGTGGGGACCAAGGAAATTTTTCAGGTCTTGGCTCAAGTTCCCGATATGTCACAATCGTAGATTGTAGAATCCTATCAATACTTTAAATCAGATCTTCAAGTACATACATGTGTATAGGGAAGCTTACATAGGTCATCTTAACATTTATTGTATGTAAGTAATTTAGTTAGTCAATTATTGTATTGATTTCACCTTGATTAATTTATTTTCATATTTATTTATTTTTTATGATTGAAAACGTGTTTGTGAAACTTTTTTTTTTAGTAAATACAAATATATTCAGTTGTTGTTTTAGTTAAATTATGTTTTTACTTATTGTATGTATGTATTTATTTAATGCATAATAAAATAATCTAATTATCAAAATAATATTCTTATGTTATCACTTAATTATATAATCCTCTAGAGTAAAATGTAACTAACACACTTAAAAGAGTCCAAAGTAGATGCTATCGCCAGTTGAGGAGGGGAGGGGAGCGACACTTGTTCCACCCCCCACCCCCCTTACTTAACAATCATGTCGTTGCCTTGCTGTCCGGCACCCCTCCTATCCAGGTGATGACATGGTGAAGTGTAGAGGTTCAATAAAATGAACGACCATGCTTTCGGGAGATATTGACTTTTATACTTCGGCAAAGAAAAAAAAAAAAACGTCGATAATGTTTATTTACATTCACTGCCAACAATCATTGATAGCAATCATTGATAGCAATCATTGGTTACGTACTTGGTCTAAATAAATAAAATTACTGTCAGTTGACCTTAATAAAACAGTATTTCTTAGAAATTTATCTGACTGTAAATATCTTCATAGTCGTGAAGTTTTTAACGGGATTTTACCAAAGACATATGACTCTTGATCGATATAGGTGTGAATGTATAGCAGTTTTGTTCAATTGATAAGAAATGAACCCAGATATAAAATCGATACTATGATAAGCTGATCCTGTTCTAAGAATAACATGTGTAACGTTTCTGAACAAAGTAAAGACATAGGCTTAGCCAGAATCAACACATTAATATGTTGTAACTTGTCCTAGTATTGCGTCACTTACTTAATAAACCGAATGTCTGTAGAACACGCTTTTTTTATGGCTATTGGTAAAAAACAGGAAAAATTTACATTAGCTTCTTCTATTGCAAAATTTAAAACTAACATTCTCTAGCTAATACTGAAAATGTTTTAAAAAAAACTAAAAAAAAAACATACAAGTATGTCTGTAATATGCGTACGGGTGGTTGTACTGAATTTGTGTGTGTATGTGTGTGTGTGAAGTCCTGTAAGGATCCGAATGTTAACTATTAAACTCTACAAACCACTAATGGGACAGTTTTTATGGTCCCTTCTTTCATCCCCCACCATAGCCGATAGTGCAATGGCCATGGAGGCGCCACGGGAGATATAGCGGGGACTTTAAGCCATGACCTGAAATATCCATTGGTCCTCACCGGAGATCGAGCCAGATACCCTCACATTGACTGTCCAGCGACCGTCCCATGAGCACTTGACTTTGTATGTAGAGGTTCCGGTTTTGAGCCTAGTATAATTTACACAAAATATCTTTATTCTGGATGTCTTACAAGGAGAAGATTGGATAGTCTCTAGTAATGAAATAATATAAATTTTAAACGTCGTTGAAGTGTATAAGCGCGGGCCAGATCAAACATTTTAACTAACCATACTTGGCCTGCGGGCCGCAGTTTGACAATGTCTCTACTAGAGACTAATTGAGACTACCTGTAAACGTTAATATTGCAAAAAATACACTTAATGTCGGATCATTGAGAATTAATTTGTAGTGGTTTATGCACATGTGACGAAATATGGCAACGATCCAAGCTAGTCGCACAAATTATAGTTCAGCTGATTGCATTAAAACAAATACTATCAGTTCAATAATTGTATCTAATGTGCAAAGTTTGATACTGTGGTTCTTTATTGTACACTAGAAGTCCCGGTTCGTTTGTTGATTTTTTTTACCTGAATGCTATTATAATATTATATATTAATATATACAAGTTTCGAAGTACATGAAAATAGCTAATTGCGTTGTTTATAGAAAATATTGGTTTAGTCATGTTATTGTGTATTTTTCTTGATTACATCAGGTCTGTGATTCTTAAAGTGGGGTCGTGACCCACATAGGGAAGAGTGGTCGTGTAAAGCGCTCGACTGTCGAACTGAGTGTACACGGTTCGATCTCCGGTGAGGACCAATGGATATTTCAGGTCATGGTTAAAATCTCCGTTATATCTCCCGTGGTTCCTCCATGTCCACTGCACTATCGGCTATGGTGGGGGATGAAAAAAGGGCACCATAAAAACCGTCCCATTAGTAATTTATGGGATCTAAGAGATTTCATATCATCCTTACAGGACTTCACACACACACACACTAACAGTGTTATGGCGAATAAATAATTTTAACTGATTGAGAATATAAACTTGCAATTCACTTTCTCTGTCTTTTATCGCAGTTATTTTTTTAAACAGATGGGTCGCGTAAAGAAAATTGTTTTAAAAGAGGTTGCGTAGCGTAAACATTTGAAAACAAAACTGCACAGGGCAATTGATTTTTTACACAAATTATTGACTTTTTTTTGGGCTATTGATTTTTTTTTAAAAACACATTAGATACAGATACATTTTTCACTATCATATCACAATATGAATAAACGGGAACATTTTTTTAAATTTACAACTTCAGTTTAAATATCTACACATCAATTTCAATTGTGATCTAGTTGCAAATCTACATCAACCAAACGTTACTTTTCAAATTATAAACACAAAAGGCTTAGAACTATTCAAAAAACCTAAAATGTTTGCATATTTTATGTAGTTTTTGTACATCACATAACACAGATTTCAAATAAATTTCAAATCTTTCAACTGAAGAAATCATGAGTAAGAAGTCTGTAAATGTCATTTTATTAAATTCATTATTCCATCATTACCATGTCCTACAAAATTCTTGCCCACTCCTCATGCCTTCTTGGGTTATACCATCTGTCTGTGTTACTGGTAGCAAACGACTTTTATCTCGACTCTTGAGAATACAGGGAACCTGAAATATAATGATGGTTGAAACAATATAATTTGATGAATTTGAATTATTTAGCTATTACAGCAAATCAGGACGATGATATAGTGATGTGCTAAACCTCCATACAACGTGCCCCAACATTACTAGTTGACGATATGCCCGTGGGAGGGACTGACCAAAGATGTGTCACTTCCGCTGTTCTCAATTGCGCAAAAGGTTGAGAATCGATATGTTACTATTTGCTGTGTGTTCTGAGATATTTCATGGATATTGACAAAGAAATATTGAATTTCGATGTACATTATTCTGAAAATTCAATTCGTATTGCCTTAATTTTGACTCTCGATGCTAACACTGCAAGGGGGGAAAGGGTAGGGGGGATTAAGTGGTAGATTTCGTACTTTTTGAAAGAAACAGGTTTGCTGTATCGGTTAGCTTGCCGGTCATCGGTCTTTATGGCAGTTTCCCAGATGTTGTGAAGCTCAGTTAGTTTCACCTCACAAAACCTAATAGATTAAATCTCAGCTAGACTAACCACTAAGAGAGAGGTAACAATGAAAGTATTAGCGGTTTGTCAGATTGGCCGTGAAAGCTCAAAGAATTTTACGAACGTTTTATAACGAATAATTAACAAATAATTTACGAGATATCATTTATGAAAATCTTACGTTATTTAGAGAGATAAAAATATGAATATATATATATATATATATATATATATATATATATATATATATATATAAAAGAAGTGGGAGGTGGGGTTAAGTCGCCAACCTTGTATTATTTTGTGAAAGCTAAGGACAATTTCTCAGCCACATGTATTATGTATCTAGATACCTAACACAATACAAGCATCACTTCATTACTTTTAATTGGTACTCTAAGCCAGACGTCATGTATTTAATAAGCCTATATATAATATATATATATATATATATATATATATATATATATATTTATATATCAAACTATCATAATGTTTATCTTCCTGCCTATCCATCAATCTACTTGTATGTCCATCCCATAATATACATCGTCATCATCTACTTAAGTGTGTCCTACTTGCCCTTTGAAACTGGAAATTCCACCCCACCCCCTCCGCGCTAAAACGTACTTTAAGTGTGACCGATGCCCGGGGGAAGTAAGTTACGCCCGGGGTTGGGATACATCCTCCGAGTCAGTTTAAAGGTTTGTATTGTACAACTCAAAACAGATCAAACCTTTCCCCTACCCCGTAATAACATTTTATTACTAGCTTCATAGCACCCCCACTCTCTCTCTATAGACGGTTGTATTTTTTTTTTCCATTTTATTTGCGCTTTATAACACACAAACGTAACCCCGCTACCTGTCGAAAAAAATTGGCGGATTAATACAATAATTAGATGCCAACCCCTATTTCCCACCCCACCCCCGCAGGCGTCATATGATAACAGTCCAGTCGCTAATTATTTTCATTGAGTGAATCAATTGTCGACCTGTGACAGACATCCTGTGTAGTTTGGCTGTGTGGACTGAACACAGCATTTAACACAGCATTTAACACCGCATTTAACACAACATTTAATTCAAGAAGAATCGACAGGGTGGGTGGGGTGGGGGTGTTGTGCATTCGTTATAGCCTCTGACTGAAGTCAAATAAAAGTCAAACAGAAATGACAAAATGTAACCGGTTTTACCAGTCTCCTCGGAGGCGTGGGTTCGAATCCCACCGCTGCCAAAGCTTTTTTTAGCTACACTTTAATCTGAATTATTCTGGTCTGATATAGTTTAAACATCTCAGACTAGATATAGTCTAAACATCTCAGACTATAACTTAATATTGTCTTACCAATAGCCTAAACAGATGGCCGAGTGGTGTAGATACTCGACTGTCGACCGGAGAGTCCTGGGTTCGATCCTCGGTGAGGCCCATGGAATTCTTTCAGGTGAAATTTGGTACAAAGTCGTCCCACAAGTCCACCCAGCTTTAAATGGGTACCTGACTTAAAGTTGGGGAAGTAAGAGCGGCTGGGCGTTGTGCTAACCACAATCCCTTCATAACCGAGGTTATACAAACAGATGAATTCTACACTTTATCTGCCCCGATGGCCCGCTAGGACCAAGGGAACTTTTTTCAATAGTCTAAACATCTCAGACTAGACCACTATAACTTAATATTGTCTGACCAATAGTCTAAACATCTCAGATTAGACCACTAGAACCTAATATTGTCTGACCAATAGTCTAAACATCTCAGACTAGACCACTAGAACCTAATATTGTCTTACCAATAGTCTAAACATCTCAGACTAGACCACTAGAACCTAATATTGTCTTACCAATAGTCTTAACATCTCAGACAAGACCACTAGAACCTAATATTGTCTTACCAATAGTCTAAACATCTCAGACTAGACCACTATAACTTAATATTGTCTGACCAATAGTCTAAACATCTCAGACTAGACCACTAGAACCTAATATTGTCTGACCAATAGTCTAAACATCTCAGAATAGACCACTAGAACCTAATATTGTCTTACCAATAGTCTAAACATCTCAGACTAGACCACTAGAACCTAATATTGTCTTACCAATAGTCTTAACATCTCAGACTAGACCACTAGAACCTAATATTGTCTTACCAATAGTCTAAACATCTCAGACTAGACCACTAGAACCTAATATTTTCTGACCAATAGTCTAAACATCTCAGACTCGACCACTAGAACCTAATATTGTCTTACCAATAGTCTAAACATCTCAGACTAGACCACTAGAACCTAATATTGTCTGACCAATAGTCCTAAACATCTCAGACTCGACCACTAGAACCTAATATTGTCTTACCAATAGTCTAAACATCTCAGACTAGACCACTAGAACCTAATATTGTCTGACCAATAGTCTAAACATCTCAGACTAGACCACTAGAACCTAATATTGTCTTACCAATAGTCTAAACATCTCAGACTAGACCACTAGAACCTAATATTGTCTTACCAATAGTCTTAACATCTCAGACTAGACCACTAGAACCTAATATTGTCTTACCAATAGTCTAAACATCTCAGACTAGACCACTAGAACCTAATATTGTCTGACCAATAGTCTAAACATCTCAGACTCGACCACTAGAACCTAATATTGTCTTACCAATAGTCTAAACATCTCAGACTAGACCACTAGAACCTAATATTGTCTGACCAATAGTCTAAACATCTCAGACTAGACCACTAGAACCTAATATTGTCTTACCAATAGTCTAAACATCTCAGACTAGACCACTAGAACCTAATATTGTCTTACCAACAGTCTAAACATCTCAGACTAGACCACGAGAACCTAATATTGTCTGACCAACAGTCTAAACATCTCAGACTAGACCACTAGAACCTAATATTGTCTGACCAATAGTCTAAACATCTCAGACTAGACCACTAGAACCTAATATTGTCTGACCAATAGTCTAAACATCTCAGACTAGACCACTCGAACCTAATATTGCCTTACCAATAGTCTAAACATCTCAGACTAGACCACTAGAACCTAATATTGTCTGACCCATAGTCTAAACATCTCAGACTAGACCACTAGAACCTAATATTGTCTTACCAACAGTCTAAACATCTCAGACTAGACCACTAGAACCTAATATTGTCTGACCAACAGTCTAAACATCTCAGACTAGACCACTAGAACCTAATATTGTCTGACCAACAGTCTAAACATCTCAGACTAGACCACTAGAACCTAATATTGTCTGACCAACAGTCTAAACATCTCAGACTAGACCACTAGAACCTAATATTGTCTGACCAATAGTCTAAACATCTCAGACTAGACCACTCGAACCTAATATTGCCTTACCAATAGTTTAAACATCTCAGACTAGACCACTAGAACCTAATGTTGTCTGACCAATAGTCTAAACATCTCAGACTAGACCACTAGAACCTAATATTGTCTTACCAATAGTCTAAACATCTCAGACTAGACCACTAGAACCTAATATTGTCTGACCAATAGTCTAAACATCTCAGACTAGACCACTATTGCTTGATATCGCCAGCACATTTTATTTCCTTCTGCTATAAACATTTCATTGGCCGCATCGGGTCCGTCCCATTCGTCAAATTGAAGAACCCAATGAGTCCCTTGATCCGCAAGATTTGCCCACCCCTGCCTTAGACGATAATTTATAATTTAGGCACTGCAGTACAAAAGGGTACAGAAGAAAAAATTGGGTTCCGTTATAATAAATACCAAAACTAAACAAAAAAAATAGAAATGGAAAATAAAATTCACGTTAGTTTTAAATAAATGTTAGAAACAAGTATTTCATTAATGGTGTTATATTTCTAATAAATTTAAATGTGGTCTATGGCAGACGTCCTGTGTCTAGTTGTCTCCCCTTGATAATTTTGTGAAATGTGAATTATTCCCTTTGGTTGAATGTTACTGAGTTGGTGGGTGTGATCTGTTTTGGTACGGTCAATCATGCTTTGGTGACGGGAGAGGTGTTGGTCATTGGTCAAGGGTGACATGTGGAGAGGTTACGTGGAGAGCAGTCCTGTTAGTCATTTCAGGAGTCTCACGTAGTGGTCTCACGGGGTAGTCATGGCAGGAGTCTCACGTTGTGGTCTCACGGGGTAGTCATGACAAGTAGCCACACGGAAGATGAGTCAAGACGTTAACAAGTAAAAGGGTGTTTCATTGATGGGGGCTTATTGCATTACAACTTGAGGACTATTTAATTTGTTATCTGTCGTGTAACGCTCATTCAATTTAAGGCAAAAATTTAACACAAAGTTGGTATTTTTAATAAGTTGAATATATATAGAGAGAGTGGTTCTTATGGAGACTTTAAGCTTTCCTTCCCCCCACCGTCATAGATCTTTGGTTATTAGGGGGGGGCTATAGATACATCCAGAGACGTTTGGGAGTCCCAAGCCAAAACGTCGAAGCCCTCTTGCAATCAGATTTAATACAAAGTACCAATAGGGCATACTTGGCTGCGCACCTTCTGCAGTGGCCGTGTCCTGGTCAAGCGGTGTTAGCCCCGGTCAGTTGGCTAGTTAATACAGTTGCGGCTACAAAAGTGAGAGTTTTCCCATCTGGTGGTGATGTTAGTAATGCGCTTCACATTCAATGAAACACAGAAAAATCAGCACTAATCATACGTTAGTTAATGTATTGCTTGTTGTATGATCATTTAAGTGTAACAGCTTGATGATGTGCAAGTTTTGCATAAATTAATTATAATACTTGTATATTTACTTGTGACAACAACAAAACCCTAATGGGACAGTTATACCATTTACATTTCTACCAAAGTCAATAGTGTAATGAATATAGCGAGTGGTCCTCTAGAGCCAAAAGTATTAGATGACCACTCCATATGAGGTCAGTTGTTGACCATATCTATTTCGTTTTTATTGTTTTGCTTTTTAGCGGTTGTTACTACATGGGGACATATGGTCGTGCGGTAACGCGCTCGACTGTCCACGAAGGCACCTGGTTCGATATCCATTGAGAACCAAGGAAATTTTTCAGATCCATTCATGTCTTCCGTGGTGCCTCCAAAGCTATTACACTCTCACTGTGGTGGGGATGAAAGAAGGGCACTACAAAACAACTAAAAATCGTTGCTTTAAGTTGGGCGATTATTTGGTGACGTATGGTCGTGTGGTTAAGCGCTCGACTGTCCACCTGAAGGAACCAGATTCGATCTCCAGGAGAGGACCAATGACATTTTTTAGGTCATGGCTATATTTCCGTGGTGCCCCAAGGCCATTGCACTATCCTGCTATGGCGGGGATGAAAGAAGGGCACCATAAAAAACCGTCACATTAGTGGTTTATAGGATCTAAGAAATTTCACCCTTTCAGTGGACATCACTCACACAGGACCAAAACACAGGTTAGCCCTGTGAAATGGAAAAGGGGAGGGGGTGAGATGACAATGGGTACGGTATAAGTAAGTGACAACTTGACATCATTTTGTTCATCTCTAGCGTCAATTAAGAATTCGTTCAGTTGAACTGGACATATTTATTAATCATTGCTTTAAAATACAGATTAAAAGTAGGGCATTTTTGGTCTTACCCAGACAATTTGTTAAAATAACTGTTTGATGTTGTCCATCATGTGTTGCCCATCATGCTGCTTATCGTTATTGTTGTTGCGAGGTTCATTTTATTAACAGATGTTACAACAAAAAAGGGAACAACATTCATATACGAAGTCCACTACATTTTGGAAGTACCAATAATAACATTAAATATTGTAATATAACTGTATAAACATGAACTGACATGAGCTGACATATAAAGATGAACTCAGGAGGGGTACGATAACTGCTGTCTAGATACAAACTGCAATATTCATTTGCATTCTAGGATCCCCAAAGCTAGACTGCCAAAAGTAAAGCACGTGCCCCCACTGTCGGTTAGACAGTTCCCCCCACATTGAAATGACGTATGCACGTAAAACTCAGCATAAAATAACAACGGGATGACGTCATAGAAGCTGTGGTGGGCGGAGCCTACCAAATTGCGTCATCAAACTCTGACAATACTGTTTCTCCATAATTATAAATCTCGGGAAGGGAGACAAATGGGCTCATCATATTAAAACGACCATGTGTACCAAGATTACCTCTACTTTTCTGAAGAAACACTGACTATTAACGGTATATACATCTACTGAAAAATCTATCTAATTGGGGATTGCGTATTCCGTAAAGTTTCTATTCCGCGGACCAACTCTCTCTATTGTTTTTTTCCCGGTGCTCAAAATAATGCAATAAACCAAGACGCGTTCAACAACAGCTTAGCAAAAAAAAAAGGACACAGCTTGGAGTTGGCATGTATTGTTGTCCTCGTCATACTTTATTAATCCCTTTGTCTGGTGGTCCAAGTAGTGTTGGAGTCAACACAGATGGTCGGCAGTTATCTCCCTAAGTATGCGTCACAAAAGGAAAGTGTGTATGGGTGGGCGGTGTTCGGGGGGGCGAGGGAGGGGTGGGGTCTCATTACTATGAATGAATAAAATCAACAGGATAATTGAGATGTTTATCTAAATAGATCCTTTTATCCGCAGTGGGATTTTTCAGTGGGATTTTTCATATGGGATTTTTCTATAGGATTTTTCGTATGGGATTTTTATGGGATTTTTCTATGGGATTTTTCTATAGGATTTTTCATATGGGATTATTCTATGGGATTTTTCTATAGGATTTTTCATATGGGATTTTTCTGTGGGATTTTCTATGGGATTTTTCTATGGGATTTTTCTATGGAATTTTTCATATGGGATTTTTTCTGTGGGATTTTTCTATTGGATTTTTCTATGGGATTTTTCTATGAGATTTTTCTGTGGGATTTTTCGTTGTGCCCTTCTTTTTTGTATTGGCCATGGAGGCACCACGGGAGACAATGAGGAACCTTTACCATGACCTGTAACATTCCGTTAGCTCTCATCGGAGATCGACAGTCCAGCCCTTGACCACGCACATCATCCCCCCATCCCCACCCTCACCTACTCGATAGAGATTGAGCCAGGTGTTTTCAATGTAACTGCTATACCTGTGATAAACTCCACACCAACCCCTACCTCCCCCAGACTTCCTTCTATCACCCCTACGCCCCTTACCCACACGCGCATCAAAACAATCTACTTACACTACCAGAGACAAGAACAATGACAAACTAAACTATGTGGATATTTCTAAGTTTTTTTTGTAGCGGGTGGCTATGTCGATGTGGTAAAGAGTTTTCCAAATGAGGAGACTGACTCTCTTCATCCAAACACTGAATTTTTTTATACTGCTAGCTCCGTTTCGTTAACGGTACATTACTACACTACACGCTTGTAAATATTGTGATGCAATGGATGCGCATTTCTAATTACCACTGACGGCTGCATTTCATATTTTATTAAACTGCGTGGCTACGGTTCCGGTCAGACGTACTCCGTATTATTTTTTTCCGGGGTCCGACTATAGATATTGTGCCTAAGCCCTAACCCTTATCCTAACCCTATTCCTAACCCTAATCCTAATCCTAATCCTAACCCTAACCCTAACCCTAGCCCCGAAAACAAAAAAATATGCAATAATATGCAGTCCGTCTGCCGCACATGCGCACTCTATAGACGGACCCCGAAAAAAATACGGAGTCCGTCTAGTCGCGCATGCGTATATCTATAGCCGGACCCCGGAAAAAAATAACACGGAATACGTCTGACTGGAACCGTAGCCACGTTGTTTATCGGGTGGGCGGCGGACAGGATGATTTTTATATATTTTCGCCATTTCGCCCTAGCCCCCCCCTGAGGCTAACAAAAAAAAGGTTCCAACAGGCTAAGGGAGCCGTAGGTAGCTGCCTACTTTGCCTGGTCCAGAATAACTGCCGTGGGCCCAAATTTGAAACAATAGTCTTGTTGCGGTCCTATCAAAAGAAGTTTGTTACATACAGAACCATTCCATTGGATAGGTAAACTGAGCGGCTAGCTAGGGCCCCCATGATCACTGGGGCCCCCTGTCGTGACATATATTTTAATAGCAACAAGGAAGGACACGCACTAGTCAGTGGCCCTAATCTAAAAAATATTTAAAAGTTGTGATTGCTACAGGGGCATTGATTCATGAGGTTTTGTTAGGTGCCCAATATTTCAAGCGTTTTTGCCTCGAGACCCTTTTGAATAGGGCCCCCTAATTAGTGGAATGAAGGATAAAGTTTCAACCCCAGACCATACACATTCAAAAAGCGTAAACACACGTATACACACTTAAACACAATTAAAAAATCATGTAAGCACACGCAAACACACGTTATTTACACCAAATACATGTAAACACAAGTAAACACATGTAAACACACGTAAACACATGTAAACACACGTAAACACACGCAAACACACGCAAACACAGTAAACACACGTAAACACACTGCAAACACACATATTAATGAATCTTATTCCAGCCTAGGGATTGGTGCGGCTAAAAACTCACTATGGGCTAGTATTCCTTTGTCTGCCTAATTACATCTATCGTCACCTTCCTCTGAAGGTCATAGACCTGTGATGACAACCAATTTTACCCTAAACAAAGATCAACCGCTGGAATTCTAGTTATCAAAACATATGCCTGTATCATGGACCCATGAGTTTGACAGTGGTTCTAAAATTGTATAGACCTATCTAAAGCTATTGTTACATATATATATATATATGGATATATTATATATATATCGGGACCGAGGCTTTTGTCCCAATTAAGCGGCTGTCCCAATTAAACATACAAATTTATACTATTGGCTTCTAGGTTTGGTTTCTTTGAGATTTGTCCCAAATAAGCGGCTGTACAATAAAGAATCCATATATATATATATATATATATATATATATATATATATATATATATATATATATATACTTATAAGACGCATTCGTTGTCTGTCTGTCTGTCTGTTCCCTTATAACTCAAGATCCAGACAAACAAATAACGTGAAATTTGTTACACATACACATAATTACATGGGGAAGGTTATAGGACAGGTTTCGTTTCATCTCGATGGGTAGTTTAATTGTAATTAATTTTTTTAATTTTAGTATTTTACTATAATAAAGTAATCTCGACGGCGCCATAAATAAAATTCCTCTGTGACGTCATTTCCCTATGATCGAATAGAACTTGCGCGCTGGTGCTGTATTGTGCCTTTGTGATGCAAAGAATTGTTGATGTTTTTTCATGCTCTCTGATTTGTACAGTTTGAGGAAGGTAAAGGAATGAAGAAGGATTTTAGAAAAGTGTGAAGCCATAATAATAGGTATATATATATATATATATATATATATATATATATATATATATATATATATATTATATATATTGATTATTTAAGATTAATTATGATTAACGCGTCAAAAAAAATTTGCGATTAAAATTTTTAACGCAATACCTAAATGCGTTAATTTGACCAAAATGCTGAAAGTTCACCAAATCGATAAATAACGGGGGACAGGGAGGGAGAGAGATAAGAGGGAATGAGGAGGAGAGGAGAGGGAGGAGGAGGTGGAAAAGGGGAGGGGAGGGAAGAGAGGAGGAGGAGGGGAGGGAGGGAGAGAGAGGATGAGAGGGAGGGAGAGAGAGATAAAGAGTGAGGGGGGGGCAGGGAGGGAGAGGGAATGAGGGAGGGAGGAAGAGGGAGAGAGGTGAAGAGGGAGAGAGGATGAGAGAAATGGAAGAGATAAAGAGAGAGAGGGGGGAGGGAAGAGGAAGGAGGAAGGGGGAGAGGGAGGGAGGGAGGATGGACAGGGGGAGAGAACGAAGGGGAGAGGGGAGATGGGAGAGGGAGGGTGGGAGGGGGAGAGAGATGGGAGAGAGAGCGAGGGAGGGAGAGGGAGGAGAGGAGGGAGGGAGAAGGGAGGAAGGGAAAGGGAGAGAGAGGGAGGGAGGGAGGGAGAGAGAGGAAGGGAGAAGGGGTAGGGAGAAAACAGAAGGTAAACAGAAAACCTTATTTTAAACCCGGGCAAAGCCGGGTACTTGCAACTAGTATATATATATATATAGTTTGTCTAAGTGGACTGAATTTTAACACTATCTTTTGATCAAGAAGAAGTAAACTAACTCTTATTGACAGAAAACAAGGTGTGCATTTGTTATAGTCCATGTGTGAAGTCCAACGAAAAGTCAAACAGAAACGACCAAATGTAACTGGTTTTTTCTCAATGAATATAGTTCAAGAGGTAGCGTGGTCGAGCGGTCAAAGGTTTTTAGGCACCAGTCTCCTCGGAGGCTTGGGTTCGAATCCCACCGCTGCCAAATATTTTTTTCGCTCCTTTTAATTATTTATTATCAATAGTTTAAAAGACATCTTAGAACATCAGCCCGCTGTGCTATTTAGTTAGACCCATATAATTGTTTGATATTTCCCGCGCATTTCACTGTATTTACTATAACCACATATCCAATTCAGTCTGGCTACTTTTGGTCCGGCCCAGTTCTGTTAAATCGAAGAACCCATTGAGGCTCGCGCTCCCGACATCTGCCCACCCCTGTCTTAGCCGAGTGTTATCCATAGGGTAGACAACCAGTGCCGTAGCGAGCTTAACCACTTGCAGGCAATAATACCTTTTTAATACGTTTTTAGCGCCTCCCCCCCCATTTGAAAACCATATTATATTATATGTAAAATATACTATTTGGCGCCCCTTGTGAGTAGCGCCCGGGACATGATGCCCCCCCCACCCTCTCACTACGCCTCTGTAGACAACATAAGAAAAAATGATGTTATATCTTGAATAAAATTAAGTGTAATGTAGATATCCCCAGTTATCCCCCCTGTATTTGTTGTTTTGTATTATCCCCCCATTATTGTTCGTTATTTTCCTTTCTACACGTTTTTTTTTTTTTTTAGAAGTAATAATCAAGGGAAACTACTCGCATAATTGAGACGCAAAGTAAATCATTCTAACATATAAATATTACATTAAATATGTATATATATTAATGTCGAAGATCATTTAAGTTCTTTGACCGGTGTAATATCTAAATATCTTGTCAGAAATTCTGATAACTACATAACATTGCAGATCAAACGAAGGACAAACATTTTATCCTGCGCAGCAACGGATAACTGTTGACCAACGAGCACATTGCTCCATCGATGACGAAAACCCGGAATTCACCTTACCTCTCCTTGCTTTCATTCCCAGCACTTAACGGCCATGGTGGGAATGATAAGAGTGCACACGCCTTTCGATAAGCAATATCTTAATAATGATGAAATGTCGAGTAAAAACTCGTGATGTACACGACATGGATACATTGGCCGCCATCTTGTTTAAAAGACGATGAGACAGAGCAGATATTGATTATTTTTTTGTATTTTAGATATTAAAGAAATGGGCACTTATTGGCCGCACCACCCCTAGCACAGGGGTGGGCAAACTTTTCTACGGCGGGCCACGTTGAAAATTTGATTTTTATTGGCGGGCCGCATATATATGTATATCTACTTCAATTGCCATTTAGAACGTATGAAAATATGAATTAATGATAATAACCTTGTATTTGTCATTTTATTCACATTCACGCTTTATCACACATGCACGTCACATTTTAAAATACGAACATATACATGCATAGAGCCGCACAATTTACTCAGACGGGTTACATGCGGCCCGCGGGCCGTAGTTTGCCCACCACTGCCCTAGCAGGACAGTTGTAAGAACCCGAACACATGTGACAGAAACGTTCGGGATGTCTAATACACTATGGATAAGCAACAGTTGTTTTTTTTGTCGTGTTTTGTTTTAATGTGAGTTCATGAAAGGCGTAAGTTTATTGACATCAGTCAATGATACCGTGCAGTGGATTCCCCACCATCTTGTACGACATGGTGTACGGGGGGGTTAGTCTTATGGTGGTAAGGGGCTTGTATTGTAGCCCATGTGGGTTGTGTCTTATGATGGTAAGGGGCCTGTATTGTAGTCCATGTGGGTTGTGTCTTATGGTGGTAAGGGGCCTGTATTACAGCCCATGTGGGTTGTGTCTTATGGTGATACGGGGCTTGTATTGTAGACCATGTGGGTTTTCCTTAAGGTGTGTGTGGGTGGGTCTAAGGGTGTGTGTTCTGTGGTGTTTGGAGGGTGTGAGTCATATGATGTTGTAAATTAGATTTCTTCAGGGTGTCTTATAGTTCTGATTGAATCTGTCGTGTATTGAGTCTGACCTGTGTCCGGCCAAAGGTGTTACTGAGTTACCATGCCGGTCAGTTAAATGGCCAACAGCTTTTAAAATTTTAATGACACATAAACATGTGAACATGAGTTTTCCAGCAAGTACCAGACAGTACAACAAACAACGTGTCAGTTCACTGCGACATTTAAAATAATCTTTAAACAGCTAAAAAAATTATTTCATAAGTTATTTCTTATGATTTTATTGTTGAGTTAAAAGTCCACTTACTATTTATTCCGTCTGTGTCAAAGTAAAGATCTGTTATTTAAATCTAACTGATGTTTTTATTGACAGTTCAATCTACTTCTTACAACTGGACACTGCTGGGAATCGAGTGTGATACATCAATAAGTAATAGTGATCTTTTGATCCTACCTTCCAAACCATGATTAGTCAAACAGTTGAGTGGAATCGCCTTCTTCAGACACACTTAACAATGTAGCAAGTTAACCACACAGGCTTGGAAGCCATTGTTTATCTTTTCCTTCGAGAGTATAGTGTCACAAATAACACACTCTCTCAGTGTATCTCGCAGATTTCAGTGATCGCTTTCTACTTTCTATCATTTCCTTTTTCTTTCAAGAGTAATAGAGGCGCTATAATTAGTACTGCGTAATATTCGCGGGTGCACATTTACTAGTAAACAGAGGATCGGTACCCGGACCAGCCACGTAGCATGAAAATTCTACAACAGGGGCCAGGCATTCTACAGCAGGGGCCAGGCAATATCAGGGTGGGCAGGTAATACATTTTACTAAGTAGAGCAAATAAGCAGGGGGCAGACAAGCGCAGTGGGGGCCGGCCCCCTGGTCCCAGCAAGCTACGGGCCTGACCTGGACCGACTGGTTTGCACGCAGTCGGAGTTGAGAATGGTGACATATATTTAATTGCGTTAACAATAGATCCATGATACAAACAATATCATATCTCTGTACTCGAAGTGGCCCTATATGACATACATAACACTAAATCATTGATTGATCTGAGTACAATCATAATATTCTAAAGGAATCTTTCTCAACAGTTATAAGACGTTAACACAAGTCATTTTATCCAATGGGTACTGAAGATTTATAAAAAAATCTAAGTACAGCGTACATTAGGGGTATGCCTAAAATATAACCCTATATCCCCATATCATGTTTGGTGGAGCTTTGTATCACAAATAAAGAAAATATGGGTAATTTTTGTTTTGCAATCGATCCAAATATTTTTAGAGCATACAAATTTTCAATTTTTCGATAAAAGTTTCACCATTACAAATAAAAGTGACATAAGAATAATATTAATAATTGTTACAATGTACATTTCTATTGTGTATTAGTTAAAAGGAATCTAATGTTCAATTTTAAATGGACTTGCAAAAGTGGAAGTAAATCTTGCATCACTTTAATTGCACAGATATTTGAAAGCTGTTTTGGTATAGGTGTTGGATCTGTGGACCAAAATGTCTTTAATGACTGCAAAGTCTCTGTATGCTGCTTACAGGCTTCTTATAAATTATCAAAGTCAGTAAGATTGAAGAACTTGGGAGAGAACCAGATGTCAGCCCATGTACCACTGATGAAATCACACGATGCCTTAGCTGTTTGTCCATACCCTGGTATCAGAACGAATGATAGCAAACATTAAATTGCCTTTGAGTCCCATATCGCATTACTGATGTTTGGAAGTGATCAAAAATTTACTTTTGGGAAGCTTCCTGTAGTATTGAAAATCCTGTAGCATGATATTACATGATCAAGAAAAGTCATGTCATCTCGCCAGCACTCTTGTTCTGATTTTTTTAGTGGTGCCCCAGCATTATCAAATGAAGTTTTGAGTTGTCCATGCTTTTCTGCTATTGTTGAAACAAATGAGTAGCTGATGTTTGCTGAAGTTGTTGATGTATCAAAATGATCATTCATGACATGTTTCAATATTTTATCTAGAATGTGGTGTTATCATCCAATGTATACAGCTTTTTCTAATCCAACATCTTGAAAGTGTTTCTGTAACAGTGTGCCTGCACCAATCGTTCTTATTGTCTTTGCTGCAGTTGTGTCAGAGACAATATTTTTATTGAAGGCCAGAGTTCATATTCATTGAGCCCAGTTTTTATTCCATTGAATATTGTCTCCCTTTTCCATTTGCCAGCTGAAGAACGAGTCTGACTTCCTTTTTCATTTTTGTACTCAATTTTGTTGCAGTCACTAAACGCATTGCAGAAGCAGTTTTTGTCTATTAGATTTTAATGGTTTCTCCTTATCTTAATGACAACTGGAACACTGTTCTTCCTCTCACAAAATCTTCCTCACTCACAGAATCTTCTGTATCCAAAATTGGTAAAACACTTGATTCAATATTTTATTTCAGTAAAGCTTTCTTAGACTCTTTAAGTAATTTAATTTTTCTTGAGAATCTTTTGTGAATCATCTTCTAAGGTACAATAACCTACTTTCCTTTTGTTGAAATCTGAAGTGCATAGAACTCCTTCTTCTCGGCAGTACCACTCTCCTTTTTCAAGTCTTAATTAAACATCGCTGTGAAATCATACTTTCCAGGTCTTCAATTATGTCTTTCAAATTCTTAACAACATTGTCAATTTTTCACTCAACTTTTGATTTACCTTGTTTAATGGGCAATGTAATTTTTTCCAAACTGTTTTACTTCACCCGCAATCAGTTCGATCCTGTCGTGTCTGCTTGTTATATCAGAAGCTAATGTTTTATATCTGTTTACGATATGTAGTTCCATTGGAATTATTTGCATTTGATCAAGACTGCTAACAGTACTATGCTTTCGTGATTTAATGCTTTTTCGGAACTGCAATAGATTTGAAGACCAAATTCTCTTGTTCTTCTCGGAAGCTGGGGTTTTTTGACATAATTGCACTGAGACAATCCGGAAACGACACAAGCACATATTATGTGTATAATAGTTGCCTAATAAAACGGCTAACGGTGCATGAAACAACAAAGAACAAAATTACAGTTAAAATACTAAATGCGGGTATGATATATGATTTACTAGGCGGGTAAACTTTTTTAACAGTTGAGGGTTGTTATTGATATTTTTTGTTTAGATATGATAAATATCCACTTGTGGCAGTAAGGGGAATTAAAAGTAATGAAAAAATTATTTTAGTCATATACCTAGTGTACATAGAAGATGTACTATCCATAGTTATCACCCTTTGATTTTTATTTTGTATTATCTCCGCTTTGGTTGAATGTTATCGTGCCGATGGGTGTGATCTGTTGTTTTGGTAAGGTCAAGCTTTGCTTTGTTGATGCGCTTGACCGGTAGAGCGTGTTAGTGATTGGTCAAGGATGGCATGACGCAGTTTGAGAGGTTACATAGTACATGGACATCAGTCCAATTAGTCCAGACAGGAGTCTCGCATTGTTCCCTCATGGGGTAGTCGTGACAGAAGCCTCACGTTATTGCCACACGTGGGTAGTCGTGACAGGAGCCTCGCGTTATTGCCAAACGAGGGTAGTGACAGGAGCCTCGCGTTGAGGCCTCACGGGGTAGTCGTGACAGGAGTCTCGCGTTTTTGCCTCGC
This sequence comes from Bulinus truncatus, assembly GCA_021962125.1. NCBI lineage: Eukaryota > Metazoa > Mollusca > Gastropoda > Planorbidae > Bulinus > Bulinus truncatus. The sequence goes on from JAGDYQ010000232.1 coordinate 693,815, forward strand.
GGGGTAGTCGTGAAAGGAGCTCACATTGTTGACTCACGGAATAGTCGTGACAGGAGCCTCGCTTTGTTGCCTCACGTGGGTAGTCGTGACGGTAGCCTCGCTTTGTTGCCTCACGTGTGTAGTCGTGACAGGAGTCACACGGGATATCAAAGATCGGTTTTTGGCTATATCAATAACGTACTGTCGTTATGAAATCAAATAAAACATATGAACTACAACTTGTATTTTTAAATTTCCGTCTCTGGTGGGGAAGGGGAGGCAGGCCAGTAGCGGGCGGAAGGGGCTTGGTGGACCGTGCCCCCCCCCGCGTTTTGTCTGGTCCCCCTTTGCTTGTTTTGCTCTACTGGCCTTGTTGTAGAATGCATGGTCCCTGCTGTAGAATGCATGGTCCCTGCTGTAAAATGCCGCCCCCTCCTGCTAAGGTGTTACGCTACGGGGCGGGGGAGGTGGAATTTCGAGGGACTTAAGGAGCCGATTTGTAGTATTCTTCATATAAGAAACCCTCCTCCTCCCCATATATGTTCATACCTTGCGACTGCTGTTATAGAACGGTGTACACTGACTTAGTACGCGCCCGGCAAAGAATGCGTGTATATACTGTTAAACTATTTGTTTTGTATGGAATAGTCACGCGTACGGTTTGACGTGGTGGTAAATAGACTGATGAATTTGTGTTGGTAACAACCAGTCACTAAGCTAGGGTACTGTGGGTACTGTGGGTACTGTGGGTTGTGTGGGTACTGTGGGTACTGTGGGTTATGTGGGTACTGCGGGCTGTGGGTACTGTGGGTTGTGTGGGTACTGCGGGTACTGTGGGTACTGTGGGTACTGTGAGTTGTGTGGGTTGTGTGGGTACTGCGGGTACTGTGGGTACTGTGGTACTGTGGGGCCCTGCGGGTACTGTGGGTAATGTGGGTACTGTGGGTGCTGTGGGTACTGCGGGTACTGTGGGTACTGTGGGTACTGTGGTTTGTGTGAGTACTGTTGGTACTGTGGGTACTGTGGGTTTTGTGGGTACTGTGGGTACTGTGGGTACTGTGTGTTGTGTGGGTACTGCGGGTACTGCGGGTACTGTGGGTTGTGTGGGTATTGTGGGTACTTTAGGTACTATGGGTACTGTGGGTACTGCGGGTACTGTGGGTACTGCGGTACTGTGGGTACTGCGGTACTGTGGGTACTGTGGGTACTGTGGTATTGTGGGTACTGTGGGTTGTGTGGGTACTGTGGGTTGTGTGGGTACTGTGGGTTGTGTGGGTACTGTGGGTACTGTGGGTTGTGTGGGGACTGTGGGTGCTGCGGGTACTGTGGGTACTATGGGTACTGTGGGTTGTGTGGGTGCTGTGGGTACTGTGGGTACTGCGGGTACTGTGGGTTGTGTGGGTAATGTGGGTACTGTGGGTTATGTGGGTACTGCGGGCACTGCGGGTTGTGTGGGTACTGGGGTACTGTGGGTACTGCGGGTACTGTGGGTACTGTGGGTTGTGTGGGTACTGTGGGTACTGTGGGTATTGTGGGTACTGTGGATACTGTGGGCTGTGTGGTACTGTCGGTTGTGTGGTACTGCGGGTACTGTTGTGTGGGAACTGTGGGTTGTGTGGGTACTGCGGGTACTGTGGGTACTGTGGGCACTGTGGGTAATGTGGGTAGTGTGGGTTGTGTGGGTACTGCAGTGCTGCGGGTTGTGTGGGTACTGTGGGTACTGTGGGTACTGCGGGTACTGTGGGTACTGTGGGTACTGCGGGTACTGTGGGTTTTGTGGGTACTGTGGGTACTGTGGGTTGTGTGAGTACTTTTGGTACTGTGGGTACTGTGGTTGTGTGGGTACTGTGGGTACTGCGGGTACTGTGGGTTGTGTGGGTATTGTGGGTACTGTGGGTTGTGTGGGTACTGTGGGTTGTGTGGGTACTGTGGGTACTGTGGGTAATGTGGGTACTGCGGGTACTGTGGGTTGTGGTACTGTGGGTTGTGTGGGTACTGTGGGTACTGTGGGCTGTGTGGGTACTGCGGGTACTGTGGGTACTGCGGGTACTGTGGGTTGTGTGGGTACTGTGGGTACTGTGGGTTGTGTGGGCTGTGGGTGCTGTGGGTACTGTGGGTACTGTGGGTACTGTGGGTACTGCGGGTAATGTGGGTAGTGTGGGTTGTGTGGGTACTGCAGGTACTGCGGGTTGTGTGGGTACTGTGGGTACTGTGGGTACTGCGGGTACTGTGGGTACTGTGGGTACTGCGGGTGCTGTGGGTTTTGTGGGTACTGTGGGTACTGTGGGTTGTGTGAGTACTTTTGGTACTGTGGGTACTGTGGGTTGTGTGTGGGTACTGTGGGTACTGCGGGTACTGTGGGTTGTGTGGGTATTGTGGGTACTGTGGGTTGTGTGGGTACTGTGGGTTGTGTGGGTACTGTGGGTACTGTGGGTAATGTGGGTACTGCGGGTACTGTGGGTTGTGTAGGTACTGTGGGTTGTGTGGGTACTGTGGGTACTGTGGGCTGTGTGGGTACTGCGGGTACTGTGGGTACTGCGGTACTGTGGGTTGTGTGGGTACTGCGGGTTGTGTGGGTACTGTGGGTACTGTGGGTTGTGAGGGTTGTGTGGGTACTGCGGGTACTGTGGGTACTGTGGGTATTGTGGGTACTGTGGGTACTGTGGGTTGTGTGGGTACTGTAGGTACTGTGGGTACTTTGGGTTGTGTGAGTACTGCGGTGCGGGTTGTGTGGGAACTGTGGGTTGTGTGGGTACTGCGGGTACTGTGGGTACTGTGGGCACTGTGGGCTGTGGGTGTGTGGGTTGTGTGGTACTGCGGGTACTGTGGGTTGTGTGGGTACTGTGGGTACTGAGGGTACTGTGGGTACTGTGGGTACTGTGGGTTGTGTGGGTACTGCGGGTACTGTGGGTACTGCGGGTACTGTGGGTGCTGTGGGCACTGTGGGTTGTGTGGGTACTGTGGGTACTGCGGGTACTGCGGGTTGTGTGGGTACTGAGGGCACTGTGGGTACTGTGGGTTTTGCGGGTACTGTGGGTACTGCGGGTACTGTGGGTACTGTGGGTACTGTGGGTACTGCGTACTGTGGGTACTGTGGGTACTGCGGGTACCGTGGGTACTGTGGGCACTGTGGGTACTGCGGGTTTTGTGGGTACTGTGGGTACTGTGGGTTGTGTGGGTACTATGGGTACTGTGGGTACTGTGGGTACTGTGGGTTGTGTGGGTACTGTGGGTACTATGGGTACTGCGGTACTGTGGGTACTGTGGGTTGTGTGGGTACTGTGGGTACTGTGGGTACTGCGGGTACTGTGGGTTGTGTGGGTATTGTGGGTACTGTGGGTTGTGTGGGTACTGTGGGTACTGCGGGTACTGTGGGTTGTGTAGGTACTGTGGGTTGTGTGGGTACTGTGGGTACTGCGGGTACTGTGGGTTGTGTGGGTACTGTGGGTACTGCGGGTACTGTGGGTACTGTGGGTACTGCGGGTACTGTGGGTACTGCTGGTAGCACGGCCGCACATGGCGCTGAACTAGGAAGGGGGCGCCAGGCAGGGCGTTGTTCAATGTTTTTATTTTGCACTATAGAGATTCGGGTGGAAGGTGCTGAAACGAAATTTAACTTTCACAGGGCGGAAACAATACAACACGCTATCAATACATTAACAAAATTTCATGAAATAAAAAATGGAAATAGAAACACATGAATTTGTGTATTGTTTTATTTTCCCTAATCTTCTAAATAAAATTCAACATTCAATTTTGAGCAAAATAACTATATAACTTTTCAATTGAATTGACCACATAAAAATTATGTTCCTTGCTACTTATGTGAACAATTAATTTTTTGTTTATTATTTAACTAAATTACAGTTAAAATAATGGAGCAATATCAGTTTATTGCTGTATATAAAAATATTAAATCATTACAAAAGTAAAAATTCTAAACAATCATGGGTTTGTTTAAACACATAGTTACTTTTTTTCATTTAACATCTTGTGTTTTGTTTTTTTTCCCACACAGCTCTTGTGCTGTAAGTTAATTTTTTTCATTTGCAAGAAACTCATAAGCTGGTTCAAAAAATGATTTCTCATTATTTGGTCTTTTTGGCAGTAACAATTTACGAAGTAAGTTCAGCAAAATCTGAAATAGATAAATGGAAGTTGTGTATTCATGAAAGTCAATTTTTTAAAATCAATATATAGCAACATACGGGTATGATTTAAATGAATTATGGGGGGGGGGGTGTTCAAACCTGACCCAAAATGTCAGGTACCCATTTAACAAATCTAATACAAATGTTTTACCTCAACTTAACTTATCTGTCTGTCTGTCTGTCTGTCTGTCTGTCTGTCTGTCTATCTATCTATCTATCTATCTATCCACAATTAATCTTTTTATAATTTGTCTTTTAACTAAGTTTATATATGTAGGTTGGTTGCGAAACGTGACAGGTTTTTTTTTTTTTTTGAAATTCTTATCTTTATATTTGATAAAATAAAATAAAAAAAATAACAAGAATAAATAATAATATAATAATCTGTTTGTTAGGGACTATTTGACTGTTTGCTTTCTCTTTTTTTTTATATTTCTCCAAATGGTCTGTAAACAATGTTAACAACAAGTAAACTGTAATTAAACAGAACTTAGTCCATGTTGATCACAACGTAGGTCCAATTAATGAGTATAACGTATTGTCTTCATTTGTTCACAGTAATCAGTATTCTACACTCCAACCAACCTTATTTTCAGGTTCTGCTTGAACTAGGCTGACTCCGCTACATTTTTCTAATTGGAATAGTTTCCCATAGGCCACGTAGGCAAGGGCTAGTTCTTTTTGGGTACAATCTCCGTGGAACAATTCAAAACAGCTTTTCTGTGCATTGAACACGCTGCAATAAGCAGAGCAATCAAGAATAGAGTTTTATAATGCATCAAAGCTTATTTTATACACAAATTAAAATTTTTTATACGCGCACATTAAACAAACAGTATATTATACATAAATAACACACTAACAGTATTTTATACATAAACAGTACACAAACTGTATTTTATACATAAACAGTACGCAAACAGTATTTTATACATAAATAACACACTAACAGTATTTTATACATAAACAGTACACAAACTCTATTTTATACATAAATAACACACTAACAGTATTTTATACATAAACAGTACACAAACAGTATTTAATACATAAATAACACTTTAACAGTATTTTATACATAAACAGTACGCAAACAGTATTTTATACTTAATTAACACACTAACAGTATTTTATACATAAACAGTACGCAAACAGTATTTTATACTTAAATAACACACTAACAGTATTTTATACATAAACAGTACACAAACTGTATTTTATACATAAACAGTACACAAACAGTATTTAAAAGGTTAAAGTTACAAATTAATTAAATACACTTCTGTGGCTTTATGGATATTGCCTTATTATAAATACACCCTATCTAATGACACATAACTATCGTCAACTAAAGATAAAAAAAAAAAACATGCATAAAGTCAGGGGCTGGAAACAAAGACTCATTAATAAGACTTAAAAAAAAGTTTTATCAGTAAAAAAATCTCATTAAATGCAATCGTATGCGAGCTTTAACACAATATTAATCTTATTTTTTTTTATTAAATGTTTAACCTTAAAGTGTACTCAATTACAAAAAAAAACAACTTTTAAATCAGAAATCCCGCTTATGTCCGAATGAGACCGACTAAACTATCGGGGTAAACCGCCAGTATGACTTCACTTTTGTACCACTGTTTGTCTTGGGCCTGCATGGGTAATCACGTCATCGGATAGATAATAGATCAAAGACAGAGCACTGATAAACACCCACGAGTTAATACAGAGATATCTGGCCAGAAGCTACCGGGTAGCTGACGATGACGTACTGACATGTTTGAACTCTGATCCTGTACAAGCCCACCCGCCTCACAGTCTACTGTATGGGCCCATGCATGGGCGTATTCATGGGGGGCAAGGGGGGCATTTGCCCCCCCCCTACATTTTGAAAAAATGTCATATAAGAGGGGGGCATTTGCTCCCCCCCCTTACATTTAAAAAAAATGTTATAAAGTTGTTATTTGCCCCCCTGGAAAATTTTTGCCCCCCCCCTGGAAAAATTCCTAGCGACGCCCATGGGCCCATGTAAAAATAGCTAGCAGCTCTTGGTGAACATCGTATAACTTTATTTCTGTATCATTGGCATGTTCGAGGGTGCTATATTCATTGGTGCGCCACGGGAAACAAAAGTAAATTATCCTCGTTGGGTCTGATTTGACTTACATTTCTTTATATATTTATAGGGAGGGGCGATCAATTTACCTGCACAAGATTTGTTTGGTATTTTCTTTGGTTGGTCCACCAATGGTTTCCTTTATGCTGTACAGTTTCGTCACGAGACATTGACTGTGTGCCAACTGTGTGCTCTTCATGCAGGTATTGTCCAGCAACTCTGTCAGGAGGACATAGCGGTGTAAGTAGTGAAAAGCTTGCGGAATGAATTTCTTTTTTTAGGCAAGTAAGTTAAAAAAACGATTAGATATACTAACTGTACTACCTGTATTTGCTGTAGTACCTGTACCACATGTACTAACTGTACTGAGTGTACTACCTGCACTAGCTGTACTACCTGCACCATATGCACTAACTGTACTGACTGTACTACCTGTACCACATGTATTAAATGTACTAACTTTATTAACTGCACTACCTGTACCACATGTACTACCTGTACCACATGTACTATCTGTACTACCTGTACCACATGCACTAACTGCACTGATTGTACTACATGTACCACATGTACTAACTGTACTGTACTACATGTACTAGCTGTACTACCTGTACTACCTGTACTAACTGTACTATCTGTACACATTTTAAAAAATATATTATGTATTTTGCCTTAGTGATAATATGCTTACTTTCTCTGTTGTCACAAATGAATGACACACCGTCAGCCATTTTCTCCTCATTGGGTAATATTTCCATCAGCTCTTTACCGTAGGGCAGGCAGCCAACGAATTCGTCTTGGATGCAGAGGAATAAATCACTAATCATCTTTTGATTGCTGGATGGGGGAATTATGAAAGAAATTCTTGTAATTTTTCAAGCTTCATAGAATAACCTCAACACACAGAATGAATCACAGAGTGAAACATTAGTAGCATCATGAACTTTATATACAAATCACAACAAACAGAATGATTGACATAATTAAAGGTTTGTTACGCATGAGTGAAGATAACCGATACATTATGTCCCATTTTGTAGTGGTTGTCCTTAAGCCTTCTAAACTCAAACTGTTTGTTCGGGAAGTCATCAATGATGTTTATTAGGGCCCGTGTTTGTTACATATCTTGACATCTAATGTCAGCTGCCGGCTCTGGGGGCAGTTGCAATACTTGCATATAACAGCTCAGTGGTTCTTGAGCTTCTACTCATTGTGACCCACCTAGACTACTTTTTCTTTTCGCAACCTACCACAAAAACTTTCGGCGACGCAGTGGTAAAGAAGAACCAATTGGTCGGAACCCACGCTTTCATTCAAGCCACTGAAATAACACAAGTTTATTGAAGGGACCAGAATATCAACAAAAATCCAGTCAAATTTCTGTCAAGTTGTTTGGGCTTTGGCTTTATGTTGTTTGTTTTTTTTTGACTCTGGAGATTACTTGATACTTACTGTTAGGTTACTTCTTTTATTGTGATACTTGACACCAGGGAACTAATTTAGTTCTTCCGTTTACTACACTTATGTAATTAGACTTATTACTATTACATATTTAATTATCAATACTTCAAAAATGATAATGACAAACAGAAAAGTATCAATGAAATAATGAAATGTTAATTTTTTTCAATCCTTGAATCAAAATCTATGTTGAAAAAAACTTTTTTTAAAGTGACTAATTAATATTTTTATCCCCTGCATAAAAAGGAGGAGATGGATTAAGAATGAGTTACACATATATTAACCACTATTTAGAAGGATTTTTGACTTTAATGATAATGTATTCCTTTTGTTGTACTAGTCAAGAGCATTATGATAAAAAAATTTATTCCTTATTGCAAAGATAAAACTGCGGCTTTACCCAAGTATCTCTCCCCATCCCAGTTTTACGCTGTAGAACAATGGTCCCCAAACTTTTTCTCGTCATTGACCGGTCAGCGTTTGATAATTTCAACGCGGCCCACTTGAAAGGGGGGGAGGCGTTGATTGTTTCCCGGGGGTTGGGGACCACTGCTCTAGACAACGCCATTTTGTCAACCCGGAAGTCCAACTTGTACGTAGTAAGACAGGGTGATATCCGACAAGATTTTATAAAATAGAAAGGATAGTTTTTTTAACTATGAAAACACACATAGATGGAAAATGTGAAACATCTATCTATCTATCTATCTATCTAATCTGTCTGTCTGTCTGTCTGTCTGTCTGTCTGTCTATCTATCTATCTATCTATCTATCTATCTATCTATCTATCTATCTATCTATCTATCTATCTATCTATCTATCTATCTATCTATCTATCTATCTATCTATCTATCTATCTATCTATCTATCTGTCTGTCTGTCTGTCTATCTATCTATCTATCTATCTATCTATCTATCTATCTATCTATCTGTCTATCTGTCTGTCTATCTACCTATCAATCTATTAAGTAATTCTCAATCCATCCATCCGTAATATGCAGTGTAGTCCAATATTCATTACAAACAGTTGCTTACTTGCAGATAAGATCTGATGACGTTTGTCGTTGTAAGAAAGCCTGAATCATCATATTTGTATCGTTACCCATACATTTGTAAACTACTTCGGTCACATTTTTCTTGTAAATATTACATCCCTCTTCTGGTGATGAAAGAAAACAGTAAAACAGCAAGAAACATCAATGTATGATATAGAAAAAAAGATCTTTGTGTCTTACAGATTGCTTTAAAAAATATCAATTATGGTTGAAAACGAAAATTAAATATCTCTGAAATGTCAAAGGAACCAGTAGAGATAGAATAAAATTTAACGGATAAACAGAAAAATTTTGTTGTTTAATAAACAAAGACCAGATGAGGTCTATTCTTATAGAGGAAAATAAAATTAGTAACACATCTCAGAAAGAGTAACGAACATTAGGTCTCGGAGATATGTTAGTTAAACTGTGTCTGAAATCTTTCGAGTAGGAAATATGTACATTACTTTTTAGATTTTATTCAAACCACATCATAAACATATATAAAAAGGCACGTCGAGGTAAGTAAACTGAGTTTATTTAAACTTAAATTCTCGAATAATCAAGAAAATGTCAAACTTTTAATACGGATAGAGACTGGAAGTGACACATACAACAACAACATTTTGCGCTTATTCTTATTTTGTTTAGTTTTTTTCCCCTTTTGTCGCTTACTCAACTGTGAAACTTACTGAAGATTCCAGTTGGTTTGTTGAATAGATATATACGCAATACAATCAAACAGCGAAAATGTAACTTATCATTATGCTACGATTTTTTGGTGAGGTCGTTCAAATTTCAACTTATCATAATAACACATAGTTTGGTGAAAAATAATTGCGAGAAAACGGCATAAAGACCAAAACAAGGTTTGTTGCCAAGTCAAATAGAAAGTACTTTTTCTAGACACATTGCCAATTTGTTTTAGATGTTTGATTGACATTGTGAATTTGCATTTTGACTTATATAGTTTTATAACGGTAAAGCTGTAATTGAAGAATCCTTTAAAGAGTAAAACAATATATAATTTTTAAGCTTTTATGTGTCCATTAATCTCATTAATTTTTCGAAGCATTGTAATAATATTATAAAACAGCACAAACAGTTATCCTATTTACAGATTTACTCTACAGTTAACTTTTATTACAATTTTTTTAATGATTTTTTTTTGAAAGCTCTACTATTACAGTTTAAATGATCAAAGTTAATTTAAAACAATAATATTACATACCAACGGGAAGAGCGTTTGCTGTTGAAAACAGAACTATTACGAAAGTTATGATTGCTGGATACATATTTTGAGTTCTTGTAGATCCGACTTGTTTCGACTTAATTGGTTTACAAGTAACTGCAGAAACTGGGCATATTAACCCCTTATATATTTTCATTTAGCTTAAAGAGAGTATAGATATCATCTAGAAAATGTTTTCCGATACAATCTATTTTGTTTCTATTCTATTCTACGAGTTGCTATTATTGGATCTTTTAAAAGAAAAAAAAATCTGCATAAATTAAACTTTGTTTTTCTTGCACTTTTTACCTGAAACATGCGCACGAAAACAAAAACATGAATTGACGTATAAAGGCAGAGCACCGATGGGGAATAGATTAGTGTGTGTTAAGCTCTATATGGGTTGATACCTGATACGTTCAGGGTGTAGGGTCATTGTGTTAGCCACACGATCTCCACCATTCTGTGACAGTGAGTACACATGAACTCTGGGACAATCTGACCTAAAAATCTTAGAAAGGTTCATTGCTTTAATTTGGGTTAACAGCTTTAAAAAAAATAAATTCTGTCGTGCGCTAATGTAAAAAAAAAAAAGAGAAGTGCATACATATTAAATAAACCATGCCACGATGTATTTAAACCATTTAAACCACTCTAGGCAAACCCATTTAGGATGACGAGCAGCGGGGCATGAGAGTTTAACAAATGAATACAACACTGACCCACATTGTGCTGTGACAGAAATGGAATAACATAAACATAGCAAAACGTTCATTTTATTGTGCGGGAAATAATGTAGGTGTAAAGAAAAAACATCAATGGATATTACCCGGATGTCATTAATGGTGCAGGTATACACAACATAGGATTTAGGGGGGGGGTCTCATACTGTTGATTCGTGGTGTCAGTAATGGTTCAGTTTAATAGAACATTGGGTGTTCTCAATGTGTTGATTCGTGGTGTCAGTAGTGGTTCAGTTTAATAGAACATTGGGTGTTCTCAATGTGTTGATTCGTGGTGTCAGTAGTGGTTCATTTAGAACATTGGGTGTTCTCAATGTGTTGATTCGTGGTGTCGGTAGTGGTTCAGTTTAATAGAACATTGGGTGTTCTCAATGTGTTGATTCGTGGTGTCGGTTATGTTGCAGTATCCATAGAACGGAAAGTAGGGGAAAGGCTCTCAAAAGGTGAGATTAAATTCAGTAAGGGTTCATGTAGTTAGAATGGAGGAGGAGGGAGTGGGTCTAAAAGTGTTGGTCGTGATGTCAGAGGATATCGATTGACCAATGCGATAAACATTTATATAATTATGTATTACAAATTAGTTATTTAGTGGTTACTTTGAATTTTGTTAATGGTACTAATAATTTTTTCCTCCTTTTTTTTTTGCTTTTTCAGGTGGATCATCATGAAAACTGAGCGATTCATTTAACTCAGCAAGTCATTTAACACATCAAGTTTCCACATTGAGTGTTGAGTCGAAATAATGGGACCTTGATAAAAAGTGATTAGAGTTCTAAAAGGAGTTAAAGGCATGACCAGGGGCTGCCTAACTGGATATGTTATATCCAGAGCCGGCCCCAGGCAGTTTGGCGCCCTAGGCAGTCATCTGTTAGGACGCCCCCCCCTCTGCATGAACAGTAAAGAGTGGGAAATTGGAAACCAGTACAGACACAGAGAGCCATATTACAGGGAAGACATAAAAATTAAGATACGATTTTTGCAATAGATGCTTCTGGGCCTCAGATAATTCATAGGAAAATTGAGAGAATGAAGAGTAAACTCAAATGAAACTAAATTTTATTTAATAATTTAATAATTTTTGTTAACAATTTAGTAACTGTCAATGTAATAAAACTAATAAAATTTAGAATTAATTGTAGCATTTAAAAAAATAAGAAGTATATCTATACAGTGCCTATAGTATGATATGACAAACAAATGCTAAAATTTAGTTCATGCAGTCATGCTGTTACTATCATATGATTTAGGTGCATGTGTAGCCTAGTAAAAATGAGTCCAACTTCAAGTTCCTTGTCACCTTGTGTATTCTTTAGTTTATATTTTATATTTAACTAGTCTTGCTTTTGCATCTGCAAATTCTTGAAAACTTATTCGAGATCAATGTCTGCTGCAATTTCTTTTTCAATCTACAAAATTGAAAGACTAACAAAACGATTCTGAGTCATCGTCGTTCTCAGATAATTTTTTATGATTTTAAGTTTTGAAAAACTGCGTTCTCCTGATGCAACCGTCACTGGAAGTGTCAGTAAAATTCTCAATGAAACAGTCAAATTTGAAAACAATTTCACATAATCCAGCTTTGCAGACATATTGCAGGAGTTGATATGGAGTAGTTATTCATTCTCCTTCCGTCCGATGGGAAATACAGATAAGTTCATCACAGAGTTGTATAGCATCGATATCTTTGCTATTGCCATGTGTTAATACTCTCTCTAAATCTTGGCATTTTTTCAGTAAATTCTTTGGCAATTCTTTTGAAAGAGTATTGATGTTATACAGAAATCCAAAATTAGAATTTTGATCATCCAGCTGATGAAACCGTTCTGCAACAGACTGTATAGCCGTATCCAAAACCGCAAAGAAAAACTTGATTTTGAAATTTTCCTGTCGATTTATCACAGGTTCATCTGGTGATTCATAATTAAACAAACGCTTCTGTTTCCAAACTCTTATTTCCTTGGTTGCTGGGAAAGTTGTGCTCTCCAAATCAATTTCTTTTGCTAATTCTTTAGCATCAGTAATGGCTTCCAAAAAACCTTCATCAGAACGCCATCTACGTAAACATTCTTCAGTTTTCTTGAGTTGCTTGACAGCCTCTGATAAAGTCAAGTGCTACACCTTGTAGCATTTTGCTAGTGACATTGACTTCATAAAGTACTTTGTACCATATTACAACACCAACGAGAAATTTGAAATCCGATATTTTCCCAGCAATCGCTTGAGCATCTGCTCGGGTTTTGGTTCCAATAACGCCTTCCAAATTCTCGTCCTCTGACAATTTTTTGCGCATTCGCAATTTACTTTTAAAATTAAAAAGCTCCAAACTTGTGTATTTGGTAACAAGCAAAGGTATATAACCTCTTGGTCACAATTGTATGCAATACAAATTTTAAAAAATGCTGCTGATCGAACAGGTATATACTACAGGGCACTAATAGAACACTGAATTATCGGCGCATAAATACATTATTGTTGATTTGCTCAACGTTAGTAGTGCTATTCTTACCGGATACTATCGAGTGATCTAGTTTAAGTTCTTATTTTGAAATGTTGTTTAAATATATCGAATGAAACAAGTTTCGGCGAAGATTCATCTATCTTTAGAAAAGCAAAGTAACGAGTGCCAATGTGGGATTCCTTAATAAATAAAAATAATATTTGCGTTACACATTGCTTATTGTTGCTTCTTGTAAGTTAGTGAGCGATAATAGGAGTAAGTTGATCTGTGTCTGAACTACACGGTGGCAAGCAAAAGTAGGTCGTAGTTGCCTAGATTGGAACACTGATGTTGCCTTGATTGGATTTATCCAATTTCAAACTTTCTTAAAAGACAACTCTCAACACTTCCTGGAGTAGCGATTCCTGGATTTTTTTAAACTGTTTATATAAGGTTATAAGTGTACTGTGTACACAGGCATAGCCTGATGATACATTTTTTATTAATTTTGAAAGTTTTTTTTCCTAAAATTTGGCGCCCCTAGCAATTAGGCGCCCTAGGCAGCTGCCTATGTCGCCTATGCCTAGAGCCGGCTCTGGTTATATCCACATCTAGATATTTCTTTAGAAATCCAGTTATAGTAAACTTTTATCAAATAAAAGACCTGGATAATTTTTTATTTTGTCATTAGCATATCAAACTTAGATTATTTGCATTATATTTATTTAGTACAACCAAGATGTTTTTCAAATAATCAAGAAAATGTCAAACTTTTAATACGGATAGAGACTGGAAGTGACACATACAACAACAACATTTTGCGCTTATTCTTATTTAACAGCTGTATACAGCAAGGTATTTTCATTTGTTTAGTGGCCCAACACATCGGCATAATACCTCGTAGGGCAAGGGCAAGGACACAGATGACGAAACATGGAAAATTTGTCTATGCGGGTTTCGGACGTCAATACACCTTTATTATTCATAAACATATGGCAGGAAAATGGGCACATGGAATCTTTTAATTGTATTCATATCAGTAGAAATATCAGCGGAGCTGAGTGAAGATTTCAACGGATGATAATGAAATACATCTACCCGTAGACAGTGGTGATGTATCTTGGACATTTGCCAGAATCTACAAACTATAAAACGTGTGACTAGAGACGCACTTAAAGTTTTTTTTTGTCTTTTGCCGAAAGTAATTTAGATGCCCTAGACAATGGGGCATATTTGGGAGTGGGGCAAGGCAAAAATTAATCTTGGGGTGGGGGGAGCAGGTTAAAGGATCGAAGTAGATTTATGCACAAGTTCATTTGTCGACCTTCAGTAAAAGCGCTGTAGGCTAAGATAATTTGGGTGACCTAGTCGACGGTAAGGCTGAAGGGGTCTGAGGAAAATAAATGCCGCAGATTCACCCAGGGGCAGATATTTCGTCACGAATTAAAAGAAAGCATCTTTGAAATTTGACCCATTGCCCAGCCACGGCAACCGAAAACTTTAATCATTAATTACTTGACAAGTGCTTAGATTTCTTTGTTTTTGATTGGCTAAAAGTCCTGACAGTGACGTAAGGAGATGAGGCCTCGGCAGCCCCCCACTTTGCCTACCTGTAACGTTATTATTTTTACATAACGTTATGGGTTTGTGTTATTAGGTTAATTGTGATGATGTTCTTTGTTTGGTTCACTTGTGGTAGCGTTCAATACTGTTGCATTCTCAGACAACACACGATGAAATGAGGCAAAGTTTCACGATTCAAGTGACGTTTATTATCGTCGTCGTCGTCGTCGGCATCCGTCCGTCTCGAGAGACGATGGTGTAGCTAAGTTGAGTCTACAAAACACCACCGGGAGTGGCTATGCAGTCCGACTCGGGAGTGGCAATCCCTGCCGCACTTGTCACACTTGAAAATAGTTGGTTGTTGTAGTTGTTGTTGTAGCTGTTCTTTTTTCCGCTTCCGTCTTGTTCTTTTCAGGGCAGCATTATCCTGTCGCTCAGCCTCTGCGCGCAATGAACACTGCCGGACAGCGAGCCTCCAGGACTGGCGGTCGGCTGCTTGGCTCTCCCAGGAGTTGGGGTTAATGGAGCACTGTTTCATATCCTTTTTGCAGGTGTCTTTGTAGCGCATTTTAGGTCGCCCTGTTTTCCTCTGGCCGGTAACTAGCTCGCCATAGAGTAGGTCCTTCGGGATGCGGCCTGCGTCCATTCTTTTGACATGACCGAGCCATCTGAGGCGTCTCTCGCTGAGAACTGCAAACAAGCTGCTCATGTTGGCCCTCTCCAGTACCCCAGTGTTGGGGATCTTGTCTTGCCACTTTATCTGCAGTATACGTCGCAGGCACCTCATGTGGAAATTGTTTAGCTTCCTTTCGTGCCTCGCGTAAGTGGTCCACGTCTCGCATCCATAGAGGAGGGTACTAAAAATGCAGGCCTGGTAGACGCGCTATCTGATATTTTCGGTGAGGCTGGGGTTTTCCCACACACGTTGCTTTAGTCTCGCCATGACTGTGGCTGCCCTAGCGATTCTGCAATCGATCTCCGGGTCTATGGATAGCGAGCTGGAGATGGTGGACCCGAGGTAAGTGAAGTTCTCGACGACCTCTAGGGTGTGCCCATCGATGTCAATGCTTGGGGGTGTATCTGTACCCTGTGCCATGACATTCGTCTTTTTCAGGCTGATAGTCAGTCCAAACTCCTTACATGCATGGGAGAGGCGGGTGACAAGCTGCTGCAGTCCGTCTTCAGTGTGTGATGTTAAGGCTGCGTCATCAGCAAAGAGCAGCTCGCGGATTAGGACCTTTGTGACTTTGGTCTTTGCACGGAGGCGGGCTATGTTATAAAGCTTGCCATCGGACCTTGTATGGATGTAAACACCCTCGCTGCAATCCTTGAAGGCGTATTGGAGGAGCATGGAAAAGAAAATGCCGAAGAGTGTAGGTGCAAGGACGCAGACCTGTTTTACTCCGCTGCTGACTGGGAAGGCCTCGGAGATTGCGCCGTTGTAGCAAACCGTGCTATGCATGTTGTCGTGGAAGGACATGACCACTGCAAGCAGGTGTGGGGGGCAGCCAATCTTTTGCAGCAAGCTGAAGAGTCCGCTTCGACTTACTAGATCAAACGCCTTTGTGAGGTCGACGAAGGCGATGTAGAGTGGCACCTGCACTTCCTGACACTTCTCTTGAAGTTGACGTAGTCCACTGTTGATCGGCCAGCCCTGAAGCCACACTGTGACTCTGGGTAGACTCGGGAGGCGAGGGCCTGCAGGCGGTTTAGAGCGACGCGGGCGAAAGCTTTGCCGACGATGCTGAGAAGGGAGATGCCCCGGTAGTTATTACAGTCGCTCCGGTCCCCTTTGTTCTTGTATAGTGTGATAATGTTGGCATCCCTCATGTCTTGGGGGATATAGCCCTGTTCCCAGCATCGACTTAGGACGTTTATTATACAATAAAAACATATATGAAATACGATCATATGCAGCAGTGTTCACAAATGCCTGAATAATATATCATAGTATTCAGCCGTCCCGAAAGCAGTGCCGAACCTAGGGATTTGGAGGCCCTGGGGTGGGGGGGCTTGGCCTTTTTCGGGGCCCCTGCATTTTGACATTCGACACCATGACATGAGATGATGTTATTAATATCTAATGTAAAACAAAATTTAAGCCCCTCCCCCTCAATCTAGGGCACGGGGGCACTTTCATATTTGGACCCCCTCTCCCCCACCCTATTTTGAACACCGACTATATCTGGTGCACCTAGCTACTCGTAAAACAAGAGAATACCAAACTGTACAGAAAGCGCATCATTAATTAAAATTTCATCTACAGCTATTTTTTATTATTTTTCTTTTTAATAGGTTAGCACCTAGATATCGATACACAATAGAATCATACGCGTACATGCCTGCTTATGGGAAAGGGAATTCTATTTGACGACGCTTTCTGAAAACATTTATAATCTGTAAAGTGAAAAACTAAAGAAAAATAGACCGGAACACTGAAATAAATTTTAAGTGAAAGAAGCTGCACACCGAAAAACATTAAGTAATGAATTAAGTAAAGCTTTGAAGCTATTTGGCGATGAAGCTAATTGACAATGAAGATAATTGACAATGAAGATAATTGACAATGAAGCTAAATAACAATGAAGCTAATTGACAATAAAGCTAACTGACAATGAAGATAATTGACAATAAAGCTAATTGACAATGAAACTAATTTACAATGAAACTAATTGACAATAAAGCTAATTGTAGACAATAAAGCTTATTTACAATGAAACTAATTGACAATAAAGCTAATTGACAATAAAGCTAATTGACAATAAAGCTAAATGACAATGAAGTGGGAGCGCCAGTCAGTTATAAAAAGTAATCTATCATTAAAACACACAGTACATTCACCGAATAACTGCAAAAATAAATCAATGAAATAATTAATCATATTGGCACATAACGCTTTTTTATTCAATATTATTTCTAGAAACATGTGCATGATCCACAGAATATATATTAAACAGAAAGTGAAACCATAATTTGAATAATATTTTTATGTATACTAACACTTTATTGTGATACTTACTTAGTATTAATTCGAATCTCCGAATACTTAATCGGCAAAGTCACTGACCAGAATGTAATCCAGTTTCCCCATAGGCCAGACAGACATTTGTATTAGCTATCTATCTATCATTGGGTTTTTAATACTTTATTTATTTCATATTGATGAAGTTGTTTCAAAATTCATTGTTTTTATTTATTAATCAGTTTGCTGCAAGTCATTCTATTTAATACAAGTGTTATTGTATGAGTTACATTTAGGAGCAACTCGATTAGAAAGCCAGTAGCAGTATGTCCAATAGCGAACATTTTTTTTTATTTAGTAGAAGATGACTTTTGAAATTTCATACATAATAAGCATAATAAATATTCTGTTATATAATCTAAGCCTAAGAAATATTATTAACCTCATGATTAACGATGAATAAATGCGTTACAATAAATTGCGATATTTTTTGAACGCACCAAATAAATGTGTTAATCTTATCCAAAATGCTAATAATTCACAGTCGCGCCTGATCTATAAATAACATTTTTCCTATTTCACATTTGATTTAAGGGTCGTTCACTTATTACGTCGCACTTCATGCACCATAAACACCCTACTTGTTTCGCACACGTCACATCACAACCTCCCTCAAAAGTTAGGTATGCGTACTAAAAGTCCCACTTTTGACATAAAATGAAGTATTTATTTTACTTATTTACCACTTCGACAAGTAAACCGCTACTACTTACCCGGTTGGTGTAGCTTTAAATAGAGAATTGTTTAATTCATTGGTAAATATAATATACTGCAGTGAATAGGCGAAGGTAAACGAACAATACGTGTTTGGTTAGCCCTGTTATAATTGGTCATAATAACGAGATGTTAGACATTTTGTCATTTTGTTTTCTCGGTATTTTATTACATTTGAAATACATCACCTTGCTTGTTAAAGTTTGCAACAGCTGTGCTAATAGTTTCAAACACATGACACCTGTTTGTCAATTCCGTTTACTCTGTTGACGTGCACGAGGCAGTGGTGGTATTATGAGAAATTGTTTTGACACTGATCAAAATGTAATATTTAATACACAAAGACAGAAGTTCTCCAACTTTTGTGATTTACAGCACAACAGGAAGTTTTATTCGGATTCCACAACACAGCTTTACAGCACAACAAGAAGTTTTATTCGGATTCCACAACACAGCTTTACAGCACAACAAGAAGTTTTATTCGGATTCCACAACACAGCTTTAACGAAGGATAATTAAGGACAAAAGAAAGGCTAAGACAGTAGCATATTTCGGTTAATTAACTTATTATTTACAACCAAATTCTGAAGTTGAGCCATCAATGCCTCGCTCCGCACCGTTCATAAATAGAGACTGAAGGAACAAATTGAAAATGACCTGAATCTTTTAAAGTGGTGAAAGTTACATGAGGACAAATAGCCAGTCTTAGTTAAATAAGCGGGAAAATATTCAGTATCCCGTGCCACATCTAG
Organism: Bulinus truncatus; assembly: GCA_021962125.1. Lineage (NCBI taxonomy): Eukaryota > Metazoa > Mollusca > Gastropoda > Planorbidae > Bulinus > Bulinus truncatus. Next base: position 713,012 of record JAGDYQ010000232.1, read on the forward strand.
AGATAAAGAAGATAGATGGTCGAGAGGTATAGAGCAAGCTACTACTGACATGAGGCTCTCGGGTTCCTTTCATAACGTTCTATAACAAGCTTTACAACCCCCACTCTCCCTATTTTTACAATAAGGACCCTAGCCCCCACCCAGCCTAACCCAACCCCCGTCGATGAAATTTTGTTCTAACCGCAGGTATATAGGTAACAAAATTATAGTAAATGAATAGTAAAACATTGTAATATTCTGAGTACATAAACGAAACATTTGTAGAACTATATAAATATTGAAGTTTTATTTTTATTACCTATTAATTATAATTAATTATTATATTGTGAATTTAATAAGCAAAAAGTAAAATCTTTAAGGAAACGCCCCTCCAACTAATAGTTTCAGGGAAGATCTTCTGAGACAAAATTTTTCCTTTTAAAATCACTTGGTTCCCAGCCCTGCACCATACTAAACAATACCATTGATACTAGACAATACCATTGATACTAGACAATACCATTGATACTAGACAATACCATTGATACTAGACAATACCATTGATACTAAACAATACCATTGATACTACTAATACTAGACAAATCTGAACAAGAACTTTAAAACATTTATATTGAACTTTAAAGCCTACTTAGTGTAAGCCAGAATCTGAATTTCTACTATTCTCTTAAAAGCTATGAGTTTGGCCAGAGAAAATGTTAGGCCCTTGGTAATCTTGAACAATGAGACCCGGGTTTTCTAGAAATTGTCATTATTCCAGCTTCCTGGAAGAGATGTAGCCAGAAAGTCTCGCCAATACATTGTCTTCAATACTCTAGAACAGTGGCTCTTAAACTGTGGTCCGTGGACCACTGGGGGTCCGCGAAGCCTTTACTGGGGGTCCGCAAAGCCATTTGAAAAAAAGTCATCGTAAAATATATACATATATAAAGTACCTATAAAGTACCTAAAGTTGGGATGGGCGTCCGTCAAAAAAAAATTTTTTCAAGTGGGGGTTCGCGGAGTACATAAGTTAAAGAACCTCTGCTCTAGAAAGTTACATTAAGTAACTAATAGGCTTCTTAAATTGTATACTTTTAAAACAAGAACGAATTAAATGTTGATTTTTTTTTATTAAGTTAGGCAAATGCAAAGTCTTGGTCGAGTCTGTGTCACTGGGCCCCTTTGTCATTAATGGGCTACAGGGGACAGACTAGTTTGTTTATCCAATAAATGATCTAATGTTAGGTTTCGTTTTCTCTTTTTATTATTTACAAAAAAAAAAAGGATTTCAATGTACATTAAATTTTTAATTTCTTCAAATGAACAACATTTGTCTGATGCCATTCCAAAATCTGCGTAGATATAAACTCAACAATAGATATAAACTCAACAATAGATATAAAATCAACATTAGATATAGATATAAACTCAACAATAGATATAAACTCAACAATACATATAAACTCAACAATAGATATAAACTCAACAATAGATATAAACTCAACAATAGAATCAATATCAATCTAATATACTTGTGAAGATTAAAAATGAAAACTGTAATTTCCCGTGATATTTTTTACTGTTTATTTCCCGATATATTGAGTTCGATAAAAACTTCCATCGACTACTGGGATGTTAAGAAAAGTCTTCAAATATGAAAAAGGAGAAAGTGTAAGAGGGCAAAAAATATTTCAATGAGCCTGGGAATTACTTTTTGTGTGCTAGCTTCCTGGACTGTTGCTAAATGTAGTGGATCTACACTGGTTATGTAGTGTAATGGAGTTCTGTCTTGTAGTGCTTGTAGAATTATGTAGTGGATCTTCACCTGTCTTGTAGTGTTAGTAGAATTATGTAGTGGATCTACACTTGTCTTGTAGAGTTTGTAGAATTAAGTAGTGGATCTTCACCTGTCTTGTAGTTTTTGCATAATTATGTAGTGGATCTACACCTGTGTAAGGGGTGGCGAATGGTTCCACGACTTTTCGACTTCGGACACTTCGACCCCGGACACTTCCACTCCGCCATTTCGACCCCGCGACAATACGACCTCTGGACGGTTCGATCCCGGATTATTCGACCATGTTAACTGATAAAAAGAATGCTTTAATTATTATTTCTTTTTTTAAATATGTTTATTAACTTTGTTCAACATATGTATAATTGTTAAAAATATTTATATTGTATTTTTTTTAAAATATGTGTTTTAATTGTTTAATTCCGTAAGGTTAGAGTTCTGATGCTTGTTTGTGTCAACTTTAGTCACAGGCACAAATGACAAAGTCACAATATATAGGGCCACCCTGAATAAGTCTCAATATATAGGGCCACCTGATAAAGTTTAGTATAACGTTTACCTGCTGACTTATCCTTGCATTGTTATTATACCTGTACTAGCTTTTGCAGGAAAATAGACTTGTTAAGCCATTGCCGAACCTAAGATTTGGGGGCCCTGCATTTTGACATTCGATACCATGGCATGAGATTATGTACTTAATATTTAATGTAAAAAATAATTTTGGGGGCTCCCCTAAAGCAGGAGCCCGGTGGGACTTTCGATTTTGGACCCCCCCCAACCCTAGTTACGCCTCTGTGTTAATTATTTTTTTTTTAAGTTATGAAATAATTAAAAATCTAATAAGTTGTTGTTTCTTTTTCTTACAACATCCTAAAAGATAAATTATTTAAATTTAAAAAAAATGTCAAAGAGATCTAATTAGTTACTTTTCATTAAAACAACTAAAAGGATATATTCTGAAAAAAAAAACAATAAAAATAAATGTCACTGTGCGAAATCGAACCCGGAGAGTCTACATAAAAGTGAACGTTGTCCAAGCTGCATAACCATCCTGCAATTAAATGCAATTTTAATGTACTATAAGAAAAATATTGCTCGGTTATGTTTTCATTGCCTTTTGACCTAGTTTTTTAGACCTATATTGTTATTTTGTAATTAAGAAATAATTCAAAGCCGTATTTATTTAAAAAGATAAATAGTATAAAAGCTAAGAACTTAATTATTATAGAAATTAGTAGAATTTCTTTTTTAAAATATTATATTGACTTTATTTATGAAATTAGATACGAAAACGCGGTCAATAGTCTTATCGTCGCCGACGTCGGAGATTTTCGATTATTACTATTGTTTACGTCTGACGATGTTAAAATGCTCTGTTGTAATAAAAACTACAATGATTTGAATGATATTATATGATAATTATTAATTTTGATATTGGGGACTTTTACATTTCATAATTAAAAGCACAGAAACTATTGAAAACTGTAGATAATATCAAAAAGAAAAAATGAATCGAGACACAGGGGATGACGCCATTTTGAATTCTTGTTTTCCGCTTTCGATTTAACGCACACTGGAAATGAATAATATGATATATGATGATGATTATAGGCCTACCTGTCTGGCAACACTGATCACATTGGCGTCTTCACTGATCAGAGCTGGGTTATAATAAAAAAAAAGGGGGGGGGGATTAGTTGAATGTAATGACACAGCTTGTATCCACAAAAACTGAGACAGACGTTTTATCCAATTAAAAGAATTAAAACAATTAAAGCACATTTTAAATTAAAAACAAAACAACAACAATTTCTTAAACAATTAAACACATGTTGAACACAGTTACTAAACATATTTAAAACAAAGATATAACTATTCAAATATTTGTTTTGATCAGTTAACGGGGTCGAATAGTCCGGGGTCGAAGTGTCGCGGGGTCGAACTGGCGGGGTCGAACTGTCCGGGGTCGAAAAGTCCGACCACCGTGGCAAATATTTTGTTATTAAAAAGTAAAGAAAATATTGTTTAAATGCTATCAATGACATGAGCAACTGAAGTTTCGTAATGGACTAATTACTTATCATTAACAGTGCTACATAACGCGATTATACAAGAGTAAAATGTTTTGCAATATTGTGTATGCAATAAACACTGTGCATTTACTCAACAAAGGAAGTATTACGTGCTGATGCGTAGAAAAGCTAACCAATAATGATCCTTTACTTTAAAACAGTAGAGATAACATTTTGGCGGCAGCAAAAAAACTTGCCAATGTCTTGTAATGAAAAGAACACCGGATAGCAAATACATTATCGGTATCTTATAAATGGTTAGATTTTGAAGTTGGTTGCGGAACTTCAAGACATTGCTTAAATTATTTTTTTTACGGAGTAGTTATTTGGACCACACAGCAAATTTTAATAATTATCCAAAGCCTACCAAGTCCAAAAAAATAATTTCGGTCATTTTCACTCTTCACCCTTCAGTTCCAGCTCATCTTTGTGAAGTACCAATAGAATAAACCCTTCCTTTACCTAACCCACAAACTCAATGCCCCACAAATACCTACTAACAGGGTCCCCTCATCTTCCAATCTACCCCCCCAGCTACCCTGGACCCCATTATTTATCCAACAAACCCTTGCATCTCTTCTCAAATTCACTCATTTCCCGGATTCTCTCTCTTCCATCCAAACTCGCCTTTCTCACAACTCTAAATCTAGGTGTTCATGTGTTAATGTTATATGTTACTATTGCATTATTGAGGTTACTGGATATTTCACCCCCCCCCTTAACTCTACTCCCACTAACCCCCTCAACTCTACTCCCACAAACCCCCTCAACTTTACTCCCACAAATCCCCTCAACTCTACTCCCACAAACCCCCTCAACTCTACTCCCACAAACCCCCTCAACTTTACTCCCACAAACCCCCTCAACTTTACTCCCACAAACCCCCTCATATCTACTCCCACAAACCCCCTCAACTTTACTCCCACAAACCCCCTCATATCTACTCCCACAAACCCCCTCATATCTACTCCCACAAACCCCCTCAACTTTACTCCCACAAACCCCCTCATATCTACTCCCACAAACCCCCTCAACTTTACTCCCACAAACCCCCTCATATCTACTCCCACAAACCCCCTCATATCTACTCCCACAAACCCCCTCATATCTACTCCCACAAACCCCCTCATATCTACTCCCACAAACCCCCTCATATCTACTCCCACAAACCCCCTCATATCTACTCCCACAAACCCCCTCATATCTACTCCCACAAACCCCCTCATATCTACTCCCACAAACCCCCTCAACTCTACTCCCACAAACCCCCTCAACTTTACTCACACAAACCCCCCTCAACTTTACTCCCACAAACCCCTCAACTTTACTCCCACAAACCCCCTCAACTTTACTCCCACAAACCCCCTCAACTTTACTCCCACAAACCCCCTCAACTTTACTCCCACAAACCCCCTCATATCTACTCCCACAAACCCCTCAACTTTACTCCCACAAACCCCCTCATATCTACTCCCACAAACCCCCTCAACTTTACTCCCACAAACCCCCTCAACTTTACTCCCACAAACCCCCTCAACTTTACTCCCACAAACCCCTCATATCTACTCCCACAAACCCCCCCAACTTTACTCCCACAAACCCCCTCAACTTTACTCCCACAAACCCCTCATATCTACTCCCACAAACCCCCTCAACTTTACTCCCACAAACCCCCTCAACTTTACTCCCACAAACCCCCTCATATCTACTCCCACAAACCCCTCAACTTTACTCCCACAAACCCCTCATATCTACTCCCACAAACCCCCTCAACTTTACTCCCACAAACCCCTCAACTTTACTCCCACAAACCCCCTCAACTTTACTCCCACAAACCCCCTCATATCTACTCCCACAAACCCCCTCAACTTTACTCCCACAAACCCCCTCAACTTTACTCCCACAAACCCCCTCATATCTACTCCCACAAACCCCCTCAACTTTACTCCCACAAACCCCCTCATATCTACTCCCACAAACCCCCTCATATCTACTCCCACAAACCCCCCTCAACTTTACTCCCACAAACCCCCTCATATCTACTCCCACAAACCCCCTCAACTTTACTCCCACAAACCCCCTCATACCTACTCCCACAAACCCCCTCATATCTACTCCCACAAACCCCCTCATATCTACTCCCACAAACCCCCTCATATCTACTCCCACAAACCCCCTCATATCTACTCCCACAAACCCCCTCATATCTACTCCCACAAACCCCCTCATATCTACTCCCACAAACCCCCTCATATCTACTCCCACAAACCCCCTCAACTCTACTCCCACAAACCCCCTCAACTTTACTCCACACAAACCCCTCAACTTTACTCCCACAAACCCCCTCAACTTTACTCCCCACAAACCCCCCTCAACTTTACTCCCACAAACCCCCTCAACTTTACTCCCACAAACCCCTCAACTTTACTCCCACAAACCCCCTCATATCTACTCCCACAAACCCCTCAACTTTACTCCCACAAACCCCCTCATATCTACTCCCACAAACCCCCTCAACTTTACTCCCACAAACCCCCTCCCAACTTTACTCCCACAAACCCCCTCAACTTTACTCCCACAAACCCCCCTCATATCTACTCCCACAAACCCCCTCAACTTTACTCCCACAAATCCCCTCATATCTACTCCCACAAACCCCCTCAACTTTACTCCCACAAATCCCCTCAACTTTACTCCCACAAACCCCCTCAACTTTACTCCCACAAACCCCCTCATATCTACTCCCACAAACTCCCTCATATCTACTCCCACAAACCCCCTCAACTTTACTCCCACAAACCCCACTATCCCACAAACCCCCTCATATCTACTCCCACAAACCCCAGTATCCCACAAACCCCACTATCTACTAACCCCACTATTCCACATTGCTTCAATCACCGGACTCCCACTTTCCCATCATACCACTCACTCTTACCAACGACAGCTCATCCCTTTGGCTTACCACCATTATTTCCCGAAATCAATTTATAAATCACCATAGATCCTCTCCTGTTTCATGGTTACTTTACACCCCCATCCCACCACATACTATTCTCTGTATCGCCCAAACTTTCTGTCACAGTTTGTGAATATTTAAACGAAAACGCTCTTCCAATTAATTCTTCAACATTCACATCCCAACCACAAATAGGTTCTCCTCATTTTAGGTTCCCCGATAATAACCTTTCCATAAACATGTGGGCAGTAGAGTGTAGATCAAAGTGACCCTACGTGCAATAGCTGGACATTGGGCAGGTATTGGACTCTAAAACGTTAACTCTAAGCTCTGGACAACTAAGCTACTGGACACAGGAAAGAAGACTTTGATGACGGGACGTAAACGTCTTGTACACTCTTTCCCCTACAGGAGCGGTCATCTGTCCAGGATGACCGAGAGTAATAGGGTGGACGGGCGATTGGTCAGTGTAGTTAATTAAGTGTCTGGAAGCGTGGCAGAAAAGGAGCTGGAAAGGTATTCGACCATGGAGGTTTAACAGGTGTCGGTATCAAGAGATATAAAGAAAACTTGTATTTCTATAGTATTACTGTACCACTTTGAGATACCAGTCTATTTTCAAGGTCGTCTGTTGTGTTAATAAACTTTATGTTGTACGCACACAAGTCTTACATTGAATACTTACTTCACTTTTGGGTGGAAACTCCTCGTGGATTGAGAAAATTAAGATACAGACCGAACTATTATTCAGTGGCTCATACCCGAAGACAACGAACCTAAAGAATCATAGCCGAATCCATGACAACCTACATCTTTCCACTATGTCTTTTAATAGAAAGTTTTTTTCTCGATAGACATGTTAATAAGTTGGCGGGAAACATTTCACTTAAAAAAGCGCACACGGAAAGGGTTGGAGGTAGACAGAAGAAGAAAAAAACATTATATAAGTCAACAAGCCCGTAGCAAACTCTATGTCACTGTATTAAACTGTGATCGAACATTCATTGTTTGGGTTAGGAATTTTTGTGTGTTCATTTGGAAGGGGGATGGGGGGGAGGGGGTTATCGGCAATGGTGGTCGGACCATCGTTGCTTGGTTTTTAAAAGATGGTGGTTATCATTATAGTTGAATAAATGGTGGTCTTCTTTGTTTAGGTTAGGGGTAAGTATCATAATTTGCACGGATGGTGATGAAATTTTCTCATCAGAAATACTCAGAGAAAACAGAGGAAATGTTGGTTTGACAATATAAAGAAATGGACAGGGCATCTAATGAATGAACTAAAAACATCCGTCTGTCCATGCGTTCCCCCAAACAGGGTGTGATGTCGACACGGATAGGCAATGATTTCAAGTAGCGATGATAATTCCTTAATAAATTTAATTTTTTATTTATGCATTTATTCGAAATTTTGCGACGCATAACTTTTTTTCTGAATTTAATTAAAAACGCATCATGTCTATGCAACATATTTTAATCATTACATTAAATGTATTTAATAATTTAAACAGTGTTTGCGTTAGACATATGAAATTCTATTGCAAGGGGAGTAATTCAAAGTTACCAACAAAATAAATTTAAATGGTGTTAACTCCCTTGATTTTTTTTTCTCTAATTTTGTACGATACAAAATTTTACGAATAGAAAACATATAGTCAAATACAATTACATTCTAACCTAGACATTAACAAATCTAAATTCGAACTATTTTATTAAAATTACCAAAATATAATATATATAAAAACGATTTGGGCTCTGCTTTAAATCGAAAGTAAAGAATTGATACAACAGTATTCCAGTTTAAAATACAATCATCAACAAATCGGATCTGCCCAAAAATAACTCAGCCTACCAATCAAGCCTAAGAGGATATAACTCTATGCAAAGGTTTTGCAGGGTACAGCAAGTATTTTATAATACCTTTCATTAAAGAAATGCAAAATAAAAAAAAAATATTGACACCGGTGACGGGCTGAGAGTTTTCCGATACCGCAGCCCTAATATATATAAATAAATGAAAGTTTTTTTTTTGTTCCTAATGCTCTTAGCCTTCAGACCTGTGAATCATTCAAACAGCATTAACAAAGAAACAACAAAACTGGTCCAGGTCGTCCCACAACATGTGATTGACACTCGAAGTTTGGTTCAAAGGTCGAGCTGACCCAGTGAGCCACCTAACTTTTAGGACGTCATTATAGACCGACTTTGAACAAGCCCCTGGGTATATCATGTCGTCTGCCGACAGTCGACTATTGTGTTGGTGTCATATGTTTTCTAAAATAGAGGTGTAATAAAAACAGGTGGTTTTTTTTATATGGTCTGGCTCAATCTGTTGTTTCGTTAATATGCTGATTTTGTTTTTTATGTGGCCTACATGTATAAGCCATTAACCTGACTAAATGGCATAACGAAATAGAAATAATGCACGAACATACCCTAGCTTTTTTTAGTGAGCTATGAATAATCATCACGCTAAAAGGACATAGCTTCAGACCTTAAAAAAAAAGGACTTGTTTATAAGACTGTAATGATTCTCTGTGAATTTGAATGTGTAAGAATAGACAAAGTTGACTCACTCGTGAGTGTATAAGAACAGACAAAGTTGACTCACTCGTGAGTGTATAAGAACAGACAAAGTTGACTCACTCGTGAGTGTATAAGAACAGACAAAGTTGACTCACTCGTGAGTGTATAAGAATAGACAAAGTTGACTTAAGAATAGACAATGTATACTTACTTGTGAGAGGGTAAGAATAGACAATGTTGACTCATTCGTGAGTGTATAAGAATAGACAATGTATACTTACTTGTGACAGGGTAAGAATAGACAATGTTGACTCATTCGTGAGTGTATAAGAAAAGACAAAGTTGACTCATTCGTGAGTGTATAAGAACAGACAAAGTTGACTCACTCGTGAGTGTATAAGAATAGACAATGTATAGTTACTTGTGAGAGGGTAAGAATAGACAATGTTGACTCACTCGTGAGTGTATAAGAATAGACCAAGTTGACTCATTCGTGAGTGTGAGTGTATAATAATAGAGAAAGTCGACTTTGTTGTTTATGTGAGAGAGAATTTTAAAAGGTGTACGGTATTTTGTTTGTGAGAAATAAAAAAAGTAGATTGTGTTGCATAAGTTTGTAAGAATACGAAAAAAAATATAGTTGACTTTCTTGTGTGTAAGAGCAGTAAATATTAACATCGCTCGGTGTGCATGTGTCCAACAGACCCAATGACACAATGTAGTCTTCATTACAATCATAAAAACTAAAACCACTTCTTCTCTTTCAATTTCTTGTGTACGTAAAAATTTAAGAAATTCGGTCGATACCTGCACATTGACATTAACCAGTCAACGTGGAAAATGTCAGTAAAAGTAACGAGACAACAATCAAGAGTCATGAACTTTTAAAAAAGTAAACAGTAAATATACAGTGTGTAGACTAAACTCAATGTTGTGTACCTGGATGTTGAAATATCATATCAATGATTTTATACTCCAGCGAAATCTGTTTTAAAAGTAACGGGGCACTACTAATCTATCTATCTATCTATCTATCTATCTATCTATCTATCTATCTATCTATCTATCTATCTATCTATCTATCTATCTATCTATCTATCTATCTATCTATCTATCTATCTATCTATCTATCTATCTATCTATCTATCTATCTATCTATCTATCTATCTATCTATCTAGACTATATTGTGTCTGTCATGTATGGGTATATAATATATTGAGACTGTCTGTCACGTATAAAACTAGACTATATTGTGTCTGTCATGTATGAAACAAGACTATATTGTGCCTGTCTGTCATTATGAAACTAGACTATATTGTGCCTGTCTTCATGTATGAAACTAGACTATATTGTGCCTGTCTGTCATGTATGAAACAAGACTATATTGTGCCTGTCTGTCATGTATGAAACTAGATTATATTGTGCCTGTCTTCATGTATGAAACTAGACTATATTGTGCCTGTCTGTCATTATGAAACTAGACTATATTGTGCCTGTCTGTCATGTATGAAACTAGACAATATTGTGCCTGTCTGTCATTATGAAACTAGACTATATTGTGCCTGTCTGTCATGTATGAAACTATACTATATTGTGCCTGTCTGTCATTATGAAACTAGACTATATTGTGCCTGTCTTCATGTATGAAACTAGACAATATTGTGCCTGTCTGTCATGTATGAAACTAGACTATATTGTGCCTGTCTGTCATGTATGAAACTAGACTATATTGTGCCTGTCTGTCATGTATGAAACTAGACTATATTGTGCCTGTCTGTCATGTATGAAACTAGACTATATTGTGCCTGTCTGTCATGTATGAAACTAGAGAATATTATGCCAGTCTGTCATGTATGAAACTAGACTATATTGTGCCTGTCTGTCATGTATGAAACTAGACTATATTGTGCCTGTCTTCATGTATGAAACTAGACAATATTGTGCCTGTTTGTCATTATGAAACTAGACTATATTGTGCCTGTCTTCATGTATGAAAACTAGACAATATTGTGCCTGTCCTTGTATGTGCTGCTCTATATGGTTGGTTTGTGTCTGTCCATGTGTGTGTGTCTATACTATTGGTTTGTGTCTGTCCATGTGTGTGTGTGTGTGTGTGTCTAAACTTTTTATTTGTATTTGTAAATGTGTATCGGTAAACTGTTTTTTTTTCTGTCCGTGTGTGTGTGTGTTTCTAAATTGTTTGTTGTTGTCTCTCCGTCTGTATTTACTGTATATTCTTTTTGTTTGTAACTGTGTCTGTCTTTGTACCCCCCGATTCGTTTGTTAGTGATACTGCATGTGTGTGTGTCTCTATATAGTTTTCTAAGTATGTGCATATGTGACTGTGTGCCTCTGGATCGTTTGCCTATGTATGTCCATGCTTGTGTGTCCTAAATGTTATTTTTGGTCTGTCTTTGCTTGTCGCTAATTTTTTTTGTCCTTCGTGTGCACAGCAAATGTTTTTTAAGTTTATAATAAAATATTAGCGATTTGGGATCTGAGTTAAATCGAAAGTAAAGAATTAATACAACAGTATTCCGGTTCAAAATACAAACAAGAAAAAATCGGTTCTGCCCGAAACCAAAAACAACCTAGCCTTCCGAACAAGACCAAGGGGACAGAACTCTATGCGAACGTTTTGCAGGGTACAGCTAGTAATATATATTTAACAAAAAGTAAAATTGTGCTAGTCGTTAAATTTTCACTGACAGCGCTTGTCATATGTTGCAGTGTTGCCTGATAATTCTAACAGAAACAGCAAAATAAATAAATAAATAAATCATTATGAAAACCACCAAACATTTCCAGAAAATCTTACGAAAGTAAGAGTGTTAGATAAAAGTCAGCTCTTGGTGGAATTGAAAAAGACCGACTGTTTGATATTGTAGACGACAGACTATCAAAGGTTCCACGCCTCACTTTGCCATTAAATGATTCATCTTATAACGCAGTGGCTACGATTCCGGCTAACGTACTTCGTATTATTTTTTTTCGGGGTCCGTCTATAGATGTGCGCATGTGCGGCAGACGGACTGCATATTATTGCATATTTTTGGTTTCGGGGCTAGTATTAGGGTTAAGAATAGGGTTAGGATTAGGAATAGGGTTAGGATTAGGAATAGGGTTAGGATTAGGAATAGGGTTAGGATTAGGAATAGGGTTAGGATTAGAATTAGGGTTAGGCGGAATATCTATAACCGGACCCCGGAAAAAAATAATACGCAGCACGGTTAGCCGCGCGCATGCGCACATCTATAGCCGGGACCCGGAAAAAATAATATGGAGTACGCTTGACCGGAATCTTAGCCACTGCGATATTATAATAACGGAACTATCTATTGTTTTTGTTAAAGAATTAAAAGTCTTGAAATTATCTATAATTTAAATAAAAGGACATTTTCTATTGTTTTTGGTCTCTGTTTATTAGTCTTATTTTTCGGGGACAAAATCAGAAGTTATCTAAATGTTTCGATTAGTCTGTCTCTGCATAGAAACATACAAGTGATTCGCTAGGTCCAGGTACCTGTGGTAGGGATTTACCTTTAAGGTCTTAAAGATACTTTCAATATGGCGGGAAACCATTGTTTCAGCCCAGTGAGCAGTCCAGTTATATAACAGCTCAGTGGCTGAGAAGAGTTTAAACACTAGTCATAAAGAGTATTTGATAAAAACACATAAGTCTGATGTTGGGAAACATCAGATTAAAAAATAAATAATATGCTACTACCTATTAGTTTGAGCAGGTCATGCCGTATGAAGCAGCTCGTGGTAGAGTTTAAAACGGCAGAATGTTTAGGCTACTACCTATTAGTTTGAGCAGGTCATGCCGTATGAAGCAGCTCGTGCTAGTGTTTAAACGGCAGAATGTTTAGACTACTACCTATTAGTTTGAGTAGGTCATGCCGTATGAAGCAGCTCGTGGTTGAGGTTAAAACGGCAGAATGTTTAGGCTACTACCTATTAGTTTGAGCAGGTCATGCCGTATGAAGCAGCTCGTGCTAGAGTTTAAAACGGCAGAATGTTTAGGCTACCTATTAGTTTGAGTAGGTCATGCCGTATGAAGCAGCTCGTGCTAGAGTTTAGAACAGCAGAATGTTTAGGCTACTACTTATTAGTTTGAGCAGGTCAGGCCGTATGAAGCAGCTCGTGGTTGAGGTTAAAACGGCAGAATGTTTAGGCTACTACCTATTAGTTTGAGCAGCTCATGCCGTATGTAGCAGCTCGTGGTTGAGTTTAAAACGGCAGAATGTTTAGACTACTACCTATTAGTTTGAGCAGGTCATGCCGTATGAAGCAGCTCGTGGTTGAGTTTAAAACGGCAGAATGTTTAGGCTACTACCTATTAGTTTGAGCAGGTCATGCCGTATGAAGCAGCTCGTGGTTGAGGTTAAAACGGCAGAATGTTTAGACTACTACCTATTAGTTTGAGCAGGTCATGCCGTATGAAGCAGCTCGTGGTTGAGGTTAAAACGGCAGGATGTTTAGACTACTACTTATTAGTTTGAGCAGGTCATGCCGTATGAAGCAGCTCGTGCTAGAGTTTAAAACGGCAGAATGTTTAGGCTACTACCTATTAGTTTGAGCAGGTCATGCCGTATGAAGCAGCTCGTGCTAGAGTTTAAAACGGCAGAATGTTTAGGCTACTACCTATTAGTTTGAGCAGGTCATGCCGTATGAAGCAGCTCGTGCTAGTGTTTAAAACGGCAGAATGTTTAGACTACTACCTATTAGTTTGAGCAGGTCATGCCGTATGAAGCAGCTCGTGCTAGTGTTTAAAACGGCAGAATGTTTAGACTACTACCTATTAGTTTGAGCAGGTCATGCCGTATGAAGCAGCTCGTGCTAGTGTTTAAAACGGCAGAATGTTTAGATTACTACCTATTAGTTTGAGCAGGTCATGCCGTATGAAGCAGCTCGTGCTTGAGTTTAAAACGGCAGAATGTCTATCATCTATCTATCTATCTATCTATCTATCTATCTATCTATCTATCTATCTATCTATCTATCTATCTATCTATCTATCTATCTATCTATCTATCTATCTATCTATCTATCTATCTATCTCTATCTATCTATCTATCTATCTATCTATCTATCTATCTATCTATCTATCTATCTATCCATTGAAATAACTTTTTATTCACATTTAACATCACAATGAAACAATAGCAAACAATAACAAAAAAGAAATAGTTTGATATACAGTTCAATACGTTTTACCGTGAGTTTCAGATGTAGCGAGAGGTATGTGTATCTATCTATCTTTCATAAACAAAAAATACAATAAGGGAAAGTAAATAATGCTCGAGTATCAGCCGTTTGATTTGACCTCTCGACCCTATTGTACCTGCATTGTCTGGTGATCTCTCTCTCCACCCCCCCCCCACACACACACCTTACACCATGACACTCCATTTCTTTCCCTAACTTGACGAGTTTGACGTAAGAACTGCAGGCCAAGTCTACCCAGACATTAACATTACAACATACTGGCATAGCATATTTGTAGAGTGAGATTATCGGGTCTGTTTCACCGCAGCTAAACATTCATTTGAACTGTAAGTAGATTTCATTTAATTCTATTCTAAAGTAGGACCGTATTAACACATGATCCGGTCCTGGTGTGGGGCTGGTAAGGGTGTTTGTCCGTTTTGTTCTTTCTCAGGGCTGGGTACCCAAACAAGCAAGTTTTCTCAAAGTGCCGTAAACATCTTTAGGCCAGCAATTATAAAAAGGAAAATATATGTATATTTTTCAAACTGTAATAAATAGGCTAATATGCTTAAAATGATACAAAATGACCAGTAGATTTTAAAAAAAAATATATGAACCTCAGTGTTACCAAGTTAACATACTGCTGGATGCAACAGGTACATTCGAGGGCTCTAGGTTTCATTTCATAAGAGGCCCTTAGCCAATGAAAACTGTGGGCCTCAGTCATATATGCATTCAAAGGCCCAAGGCTAAAGTACATTAAGGGATGGAAAGGCTAAATTATATTTGGCGGACCTAGACGAAAATACATCGTTAGCTTCATCATACAAGCTGTAGTACTTCATCATACCAACTGTAATACTTCATCATACAAACTGTAGTACTTCATCATACCAACTGTAATACTTCATCATACAAATTGTTGTACTACATCATACAAACTGTAGACTTCATCGTGTAAACGGTAGACTTCAACTCACCAACTGTAGACTTCATCACACCAACTGTAGACTTCATCACATCAACTGTAGACTTCATCACACCAACTGTAGGCTTCATCACATCAACTGTAGACATCATCACACCAACTGTAGACTTCATCACACCAACTGTAGGCTTCATCACACCAACTGTAGACTTCATCACACCAACTGTAGACTTCATCACACCAACTGTAGGCTTCATCACACCAACTGTAGACTTCATCACACCAACTGTAGACTTCATCACACAAACTGTAGACTTCATCACACCAACTGTAGACCTCATCACACCAACTGTAGACTTCATCACACTTAATATATGCCCCAAAACATGTATGTTTGAACATATGTAGACTCAATCATGTTAAATTTGGGCTTCACCATACCAAGTCATTGCTTCATAAAACTATCTGTAGGCTTCATAGTACACACTGTAGGTTTCATATTACACACTGCAGGCTTCGTAGTACGCCATGTAGGCATCATAGTACACATTGTATGCTTCAAAGTACACACTGTGGGCTTCATTGTACACAATGTAGGCCTCGCAGTACACACTGTAGACTTCATTGTACACAATGTTGGCTTCAAAGTACACACTGTAGGCTTCATTGTACACAATGTAGGCTTCAAAGTACACACTGTAGGCTTCATTGTACACAATGTTGGCTTCAAAGTACACACTGTAGGCTTCATTGTACACAATGTTGGCTTCAAAGTACACACTGTAGACTTCATTGTACACAATGTTGGCTTCAAAGTACACACTGTAGGCTTCATTGTACACAATGTAGGCCTCGCAGTACACACTGTAGACTTCATTGTACACAATGTTGGCTTCAAAGTACACACTGTAGGCTTCATTGTACACAATGTAGGCTTCAAAGTACACACTGTAGGCTTCATTGTACACAATGTTGGCTTCAAAGTACACACTGTAGGCTTCATTGTACACAATGTTGGCTTCAAAGTACACACTGTAGACTTCATTGTACACAATGTAGGCTTCAAAGTACACACTGTAGGCTTCATTGTACACAATGTTGGCTTCAAAGTACACACTGTAGACTTCATTGTACACAATGTAGGCTTCGCAGTACACACTGTAGGCTTCATTGTACACAATGTAGGCTTCGCAGTACACACTGTAGGCTTCATTGTACACAATGTAGGCTTCGCAGTACACACTGTAGGCTTCATTGTACACACTGTAGGCTTCATTGTACACAATGTAGGCTTCGCAGTACACACTGTAGGCTTCGAAGTACACACTGTAGGCTTCATTGTACACAATGTAGGCTTCGCAGTACACACTGTAGGCTTCAAAAAAATTAGGCATCATCATACCAACAATAGATTTATCACATCGGCTGTATACTTTATCATACCAGCTGTATACTTTATCATACATGCTGTAGATTTGATTATACCAGATGTAGGCTATATCACACCAGCTGTAGGCTGTATTTTACCAGCTGTAGACTTTATCATACCAACTGTTGATCTTATTAAAACAGCTGTAGACTTTATGATACCAGCTGAAGGCTTTATCATTGAAAATATTGGTCTTATGACATACAATTTCAACATAAACATACCAGCTGTAGACTTCATCATACTAGCTGTAGACTTCATCATACCAGCTTCAAACTTCATTAATCCGTACGTGTAATACGACTTCGAGTATTCACAAGGTAGGATTAAATAAACAACTCACTACTACAGTTATAATGAAGAACTCAGAATCTTCAATTCCAACGTGTTACCCGTACTTACCTATGCTTGTGAAAGCTGGAAATCTACCAAAGAAATTAGTAATAAACTGGACTTCTTTTGAAAACAAATGCCTACGGAAAATTTTAGGAATTCAATGGAAGGACTTTAAAACCAGCAAAGAAATTAGAGACATTGCAGGACAGCCTTATATCTCAATCGTGATCAAAAGAAGAAGATGGCAATACGTGGGACATGTGATGCAGAGAGACAACAGGAGAATAGTGAAACAATCGCTTAGCTGGGAGCCAACAGAAGAATAGTGAAACAATCGCTTAGCTGGGAGCCAACAGGAAGAAGGAAAAGGGGAAGACCTCGCGAAACACTGAAAAGAACTCTAATCAAAGAGGCAAAAAATGCCAAATATAGACTGCCTAAAAACAATAGAAAAGCTAGCTCAAAACAGACGGAACTGGAGAGACACGCTATGTGACGTCTTATGTCACAAGAATGATTAAGATTAAGATATAATGAAGACTTTGAGCACCAGGGTTGTTAGTATCGAAGTATCGGTATCGGCCAATTCAGTATTGGCGATACTTTTTTAGTATTAGTTCATGTATTGCCGATCCTTTTTGTATCAAGTATTGATTTGTGTATCGCCGATACATTTTAAACGAATCATTTTCGATACTCGATACCAATACTTTTCTATTGCCACTATTAGCTGTTTGCAGAAAAAAATAGCGATTTAAATACATTGTTTTAAGAGTAATCTGCATAAGTTCAATCACTAATAGTAATCATAGCTTAAAGATAAGTTGGCTTCATATAATACTGTCTGTACACAGCTATTTGCTGCCCACACTAACCGTTATATAGGGTCAAGTACAGGAAATGATTGTGCAACATAAACACCCTCTCACGGTGTGTGAACCCCTTGCCAGAGCTGTTTTTGATGGAATTATTGTGCGATTCGATGTTATATTTTCTGACCCAGAGGCAAAACTGGCAGCAGTGGCCAATCCAAAATTTAAGACTGACTGGACAGACAATTTGGTTCGCATCTGAAGTTGTAAAAACCTTAAAGCGTGCCTGCAGTGCACTGAGTGCAGTTCCAACTCAACTTTCTCGGCAGGGTGGTGCAGCTTTAGTACAGTCTACAGCACAGATATTTGAATCTACAGATTGTTTTGCTTATTTTACTGCACTGCGGCAAAACCAGGACGAATTGCTTAATAGTAACAGTTCTGCTGAAGTAGACAGATATCTTGAAGATAACACATCAGAAATGCAGTCATTAGCAACCTACCCAAGCATTAAGAAAGTATACCTGCAACTGAACACTGGACTTCCGGCTAGTGCTGTAGTTGAGCGTCTGTTTTCCTTGGGTGGGCGTATAACATTACCTTCTAGGCTAAGCAATGATCATTTTGGTCTCCTTACGTGCTGCCAAATGGTGAAGTGATTAGCATTAAAATTGTGCTTTGACTTTGTATTTTATCGTTTTTACTTTTATTTTAAACTTGAAAAAAAATGCACTTAATTATATTAAAAAAATATTTTGTTGTTCTCAAAAGTATTGGTATTATATTGGTATCGATTTTGGCAATACATTTTTACTTGAGTATTTGTATTGGTATTGACAATTCTATTTTCATGAAGTATTTGTATTTGTATTGATGATACAATTTAAGAGTATTGTTAACAACCCTGTTGAGCACTGCACTTCTAATTAGTCTATCCGTGCAGTATTACATCCTACTGAAACATCTCCAGAATCACTTAACAATAAATCTTACTGCTCCAAATAACATTCCTAAACGTACCTTTACCAAGGAGAAGAAAATACGAATGATACCTACTTATGTCCTATATCATTAATAGACACCAGCCCCGTAGGCAAGGGGGGCACTGGGGGGGCGTGCCCCCCTCCCCGCTAGGTGTGGAGTGCCCCCCTGCTTCAAAAAGAAGAAAAAGAGGAAAAAATAAAGAAAAAAGTTAAGGTGTCTCCTTACTGGGTATTGGTGTCTCCCTGCTTACTTTGACCTGGCTACGGGCCTAATAGACACTACCACTAGCAGGCAGTGGGGAGTGTGTTTTTTTAAATCTCGTATGGATTAAAGACTTATATTAACTAATCTGCATTACATATAAACGAAAGGTATGTTAACGATGGGAGGGCGAAGGCGCTGGCTGAAAAAAAAGAGCAATTCGGGGCCCCACCTGTTCTTCCGACCACGCTGCTCATGTGTTATTCTAGACATTACCTGATTGGTGTAAATTGCACGACCAATGACGTGATAGAACTGAGTTGGGTGAAACACTATTCATTCTTTCAGGTTACTGTCAATATTTCCTCTATGTTTCCTGTGGGAGCCTTCTTACTCGTCACACTATCGTTGTTTATATAATCTCTAAGAGATAAACATGTAATCATTACAGGAACTTTACAGATCATAGCAAAAATAAATGCGTTAATTCGCCGCAAAGTCGCTACATTACGGTAAAATACTGCTAAACAATTCAGATAATAAATAATACTAGCTGTACCATGCAAAACCTTTGCATAGAGTTATATCCCCTTAGGCTTGATCGGAAGACTAGGTTACTTTTGGTTTCGGGCAGATCCGATTTTTTCATACTTGTATGAATGACTGTTGTATTAATTTTTTATTTTTGATTTAACACAGAGCCC
>JAGDYQ010000232.1:733451-747099 GCA_021962125.1 Bulinus truncatus
TTAGATCTAGAGGTTATTTTTTTTTTCCTTTTTTTTTCATGAAGCTAGTTCTATAAATAGTTTAAAATGTTCACTTTTAAAATAAAGCAAAACACTGTTTATAATGAAAATATTTTGAAATGAACTAACTATATTTCATACAACTTTTAATCTTGTTGTAACTAAAACAAAATGAGTACAAGTAAACGTTAAACAATTTTTTTTGCTTTCACTAAACATTTCATTGCAAATGGATCCAACGCTTTTCACCCAGGTACAGATTGTCTTACCTATTAGCATATCACAACATTGATGCAATTGGCCAGAAAAATAATAAAGATTTTAAAGATTGAAAGAGAATTGAAAAAATCTCCTCAATATCTTACCTGGACTTTTGCCGGTCGTACGCAAATTTTGTTCGCATTGGCCGGCTAACAAACACACAAGCACAAAAAATGCACATACATACACATTCACAAACACACACAGAAACACACACAAACACACACACATTCACACACACACAAACACATTCACACATTCACACACACACACATCTATATACAGTGCTTTTTTGTTAAAAAATAGATGCCGATACTCAGTGGTGGATTACCTATATTTTAACTACCAGTTCGCACTTATTTTTAATTCTTATTGAGAGAGAGAGAGAGAGAGAGAGAGAGAGAGAGAGAAAGAGAGAGAGAGAGAGAGAGAGAGAGAGAGAGAGAGAGAGAGAGAGAGAGAGAGAGAGAGAGGACATAATGGGCTTGTATCCATTTTCAAATGAGATTTTAAAAAATTGAATACGCTAGTTGCATTACCCTTTGTGTGAGGTTATCTTTGGACATTGGTGAACTCTCTTCAATAAATCTATAAATATCTCTAATGTTAAGTCTCTCTAATAGATCTACAGCTTTTTTCAAACTGGCATTGTCATTTTCGTCATTTTTTCTTGCATGAAGTATAAGATACAATACTTCGTCTGTTAGGCTAGCAAAAGCCGGCATGCCTTCAAGGCACTCAAAGATTGTAAAATCCACCCTGAAAAATATAACGGAATGCATATTACAAAGAAATTGAACAATCAGAATCACCTAGGACTTGAGTAAATAGAGGTTTAAATAGTTATCAAAAGTTATTAAGCAAGCGTGACTTAAAATCTCTATTTTTGTAAATGAATGGGGGAGAAGGCAAAGGAGTCTGTCTACGAAATACAAATCACCAAATTCTACTTTCTCTTAACTATTAAAAAAATATTTCCGTATTCCAACTGTCTGTAGAAATATGTTATTTGCATATTAAGCTGATTGAATGTTTCTTTTTAAAGGCGGTGTCCATAGGATACCCCGAGAGCACGCACATACCTGTAATTACAACACGCTCATACCGGTAATTAAACAACGCTCATACCTGTAATTACAACACGCTCATACCGGTAATTACAACACGCTCATACCTGTAATTACAACACGCTCATACCGGTAATTACAACACGCACATACCGGTAATTACAACACGCACATACCGGTAATTACACACACGCTAATACCGGTAATTACAACACGCTCATACCGGTAATTAAACAACGCTCATACCTGTAATTACAACACGCTCATACCGGTAATTACAACACGCTCATACCTGTAATTACAACACGCTCATACCGGTAATTACAACACGCACATACCGGTAATTACAACACGCACATACCGGTAATTACAACACGCTCATACCTGTAATTACACACACGCACATACCGGTAATTACAACACGCTCATACCGGTAATTAAACAACGCTCATACCTGTAATTACAACACGCTCATACCGGTAATTACAACACGCACATACCGGTAATTACAACACGCTCATACCGGTAATTAAACAACGCTCAAACCTGTAATTACAACACGCACATACCGGTAATTACAACACGCTCATACCGGTAATTACAACACGCACATACCGGTAATTACAACACGCACATACCGGTAATTACAACACGCTCATACCTGTAATTACAACACGCTCATACCGGTAAGTACAACAGAAAGCATAGGGCTCGTCCATGTATTGCGTCAATCAATGGACGAAAGGGAAGCGAGAGGGGGGGGGGTTGGTAAAGTTTGAACTTTTTTGTCATGGTATAGAGGGGTGAAGATTATTTTGCGTCAACAATGTCTCTTAGAACAGTGGTCCCTCAACCCCAGTCCGTGCACCTAGCGGTAACGGGCCGTCAAAGAAATTTTTTTTCCATTTTGTTTACTATGGTGTATTTTCTCGTTACTTTTTTTTATTTATTTTTTTTTAATTTATACATTCTTTATTTTTAGTATTTTCTTACTCATCACTTTTGATAATCTTTACATGTTCTACTGCAGTAAAAACATCTTTCAACCTGTTGTGAAATAAAAAATTTTTCAATACAGAGATATGTGTAAACAAACTGTTTTTTTAAAAAATATAATCGTTAACACAATGAGACGTTGAAAAAACTACTATATATATTATATATATATATATAATAGGACGATGTTAAATGCAGTGGTGAGATTCGATAGCTTTAACAACAGGTTCCATAAATCTACAAGTTATCGTAGGCCGAGAACACCTATATAGATCTCATATAAGAGTTATGTAATTTTCACAACCGTTTTGCCGAACTCATTTCATTTCAAGCACTGAGACAAGCGAACAGTCTGAATCCCACCACTGGTAGACATAAAGTAATGATTTCTTACATAGCTAAGTAATTCATCGAACAACACAGATATTTCTGTTACTTACATCAGCTCAATACCACAAACTACTGGATGCTGATATGCAAATTTGTGCAGGTTGTATCGTGTGAAAAACATGTTATACAAATTGCCTGCTTCCTGTAAATTTAAAATATTTTTAGAGTTATTTTTTTTTTAAAGATTCTTGTTTGCCCCAAGGACTAACCGTTGTACTATTAGTAACTATTTTTTTTAGATACAGGATATAGATAATAGCGTTTTGAATGTAAATATACTTGTAATTGTTTGTATCACAATTATATTGAACAGCTGATATTTTGTTAAATGATTTGCTAACAAAACGAGCTGTAGTTCAGTCGAATCAGTGAATTAAGGGCACGTACTTGTGACTCGTATGAGCGTGTAGGACGTCACCTTGTTAGGCTTATTAATCTCATTATTTAAAACATTCGGTTGTGACGCGATTTGAGAATTGTTCAAACTTTGTTTTTTTGGAGGATATATGCCCTGTGATATTAAAACATTATGATACAGAAATAAATGTTTAAATCGCATGTGTTTATTTTTAAGCTTGACTATAACAAACTGGGGATTTTATATGAATGCCAATTATATGGATGATGTTATGTAAAAAGATTATGTTATAAAAAACATATGATGAACAAACTTTGTAATGAATACACTTTCTGGTGTACGAACTTTGTGGTGAACACAATCATATTGGTTCTAGAACTTCTAGTGTAAATCTTGCGGGTAACAATACCTTGTAATGCACAAAACTTTACGTGTCCAAAACTTGGTGTGAACAAACCTTGGTGTGAACAAACCTTGTGGTGAACAAACCATGACGTGAACAAACCTTGGGGTGGACAAACCTTGGGATGAACAAACCTTGGTGTGAACAAACCTTCTACTGCACAAACCTTTTTTCTTGTACAGATCTGCCTCTCGCCATCAACTTCTATTACTCTGGCAAACTCCATGTAGCGTTGAGCATCAAAATTGTTAGTTATCCCCAGATTTCGACAATCCCTGTCCATGTAGTCCCATTTACACACATCAATACCATTACGATGATTTTGTACAATCTGATTAAAAAATCATATAGTTTAAAACGTGGACTTAATCGACATAAAGTTGTTTGCAGAAATGAAAATAACACACATTCAACTAATAACATACCTATTTTGAATATGGTTAATTTTTTTTTTATTTAAGAAAAATAGTTAGTGGATTTTTAATCAATTCAAATGGTGTGAAGATGTTTTTGCTTTGGTAGCAAGAATCGGCTGTATTATTTGAAACTGTTGCTACAAGTAATAAAAACACAATAATCTGTACGTAAGACGTAAGAAAAAACAAACCTCGTACAAAAAGGCCTTCTTTTCATCTCTCCCTTTATATGGCCACCCCTAAAGATATGGTCAGTTTGGAAGGGAGAATAACATGCAGATTAAAATAATTTTTAAGAGACTATCAGATTGATTATTCTAATCTTCAATAAACTAAATTTTAATTATCTATCACAGTGGTTCTAAAAGGTTTTGATTCGCATCCCACAGAAAGAAAAATCTGCTTCGTGAAACGCCAGTAAAAAAAAAAGAAAAAAGGATAGAGGTACCACTGTATTTCGGAATGTGATCAATTTCCACACTAGATTGTTCGAATTCAAAATCGTTCTAATTTTGGATTTTTTACCTTTTTATAACGATATAAAAATCATTAAATTCCATATTCAAAAAACATGTTTTTTGCAAAAAATAAATAAATAAAATAATATCCATAACTGAGAACAAGAATCACTATGCAAATGCATGAGGCGAAAATGGCTTGCTTAACTACATCATAATCTCAGATTAATTCTTTTGAATTCCAAATCAGTTTTGTATAAGCTCTTGGTCAATTTTAGTCGTTATAAAAATAAATTTATCTATTTGCTTCATCCCTACAAAAAATAAATTATACATTTTTTTTCGATGCTTCTCCCCTACATCTTATTTAAAACTATAACTCGACCACCAATAGGAGATGGCAGCATAAACATAGACTCAAGGCCGCAGTCGGGATTTTGTTTTTTGGGGGGGGGGGAGGGGGGCTGCGGCTTAGGGGGGGGGGGGTGTGCTGAGAGTTTTATATAAGAAAAAATTTGAACACAATGATAAAGAAGTATATTTTATAATAAAATTTGATTTTTATAATTAATTTGGGGGGGGGGGGGCTACAGCTCCCTAGCTCCCCCCCCCGGCTTCGGCCTTGCATAGACTAATAGCTCACAATATAAGCTTTGTTACATACACTGATAGCACAGATTATAAACTTTGTTACATATACTGATAGCTCAGAATATGAGCTTTGTTACATACACTGATAGCTCAGAATATGAACTTTGTTAGATGCACTGATAGCTCACAATATGAACTTTGTTACATACACTGATAGCACAGATTATAAACTTTGTTACATACACTGATAGCTCAGAATATGAGCTTTGTTACATACACTGATAGTTCAGAATATGAACTTTGTTAGATGCACTGATAGCTCAGAATATGAACTTTGTTACATACACTGATAGCTCAGAATATGAGCTTTGTTACATACACTGATAGCTCAGAATATGAACTTTGTTAGATGCACTGATAGCTCAGAATATGAACTTTGTTACATACACTGATAGCTAAGAATATGAGCTTTGTTACATACACTGATAGCTCAGAATATGAGCTTTGTTACATACACTGATAGCTAAGAATATGAACTTTATTTCGTTCAGTCATTGAGTCAACCCTGTTATTGTGTAAAAACAAAACTCGATAAGTTTGAATTTGTACTCATGTACAGCAATGAACTATAGAGATATAAGTCTGTTGATGTGTTCAAGGGTTCCTCCCCAACGACCACACCTTTTAAGGGTATGTTGATGATAATGATAACAACAATAGCTTTTTCAGCATATAGTTTGATGCCATGAAAAGTCAGAAGCCTTTTAATAAAACTGTAAATATGAAAAAAATCAATAGATGTATGATTTATTTCATATGAAGCCGGCCATGGTGTGGCATCTACTTTACTTTGGTGCAACACTATCTTTGAATTACAATATATTCCGCTGTTGCCCCAGTTGCCTGCTCTAAATGCCGCTACTTTGCTATACATTTTTAAGGATACACTGTATTTGAATGATAAATTACCAAAAGTTGTTGCTAAAAGCTTAAGGTACACAAAAAAAAAATACAGGATACTTTCACATAAAAAATAAATAAAAAAAAAAGAACAAACAATCAAAAAAATAACAACACAGAAATAATGCATAGTACATTCGAATTTAAAATCGTGTTCAAATTTTGAGCATATTATTTATATTTACTTCGTATTTCCAAAGTTATTCGACTCATAAGGAGTTTTGGATTTTGAAAGAGGGTAAGCGGAGGGCGGGCGTAAAAAACGTTATTTACGCCACTGCATGAATTAATAGTGGGTGGTGGCACGTACTTTGAGAACCACTGATCTAGCAATACGGACTTTACCGTTGACCCTGTCGTCTTGTAGCCAACGATCATATCCTCTATAAACAAAAAGTCCCTATCGTTCAACTTTTCCTCCTGGCTCCAATTCATTTGTAATTGGGTTATCTTTTTCTTCAAACCCTTTTTATGAAACATATAATCAAACATCTTTTTAGTAGGCTTTTTGCGCTGTAAGAGTAAATTAACAAGAAATGAAGCAACTATACGGATAGCTAGGTTATTTAGTTTTGAATCCAATATATTTAATTCTTTATATACATAAAATATTAATCATGACATTATGCACGAATTTTACAGGTAAACAAACAGTTAAATTTATTTTTTAGTTTTCCCGTTAGTTCTTTGTTTTACTATTATTGTCCTAGTCATTATCACTTTTAGCTTTGTTTCTTTTATTAAAAAAAAAAGTAAAGATAGAATTAAGCATGAAAGCAATGAAAATTAATCTCACCCTGTTCTTCAAAAATCTCTCAAAGAAAAATTTAGTAAAAGGAGCACAGCCTGCAATATTTAAAAGAAAATAAACAAATTATACAATTATCGAAACATACAAAAAATATATGAACATAAACACAACTTAAGCACCTATATCATGGCAGAGAGCAGCAATCTCAACACACAAAATGTCTTTATCACTTATTGTAATTGCATCTTCGTCTGTAGCTGTGTCTGGATATTTTTCTTGCAGTTTACGTGCAAATTTTCCTGCTAGGTGGTAACTTCTAAAGCAAAATAATATATAAATAAATAAATAAATAAATAAATATATATATATATATATATATATATATATATATATATATATATATATATACACACACAATGATTGCTAAAAAAAGCTTTATCCGTTGTTATCTTATTCAAAAATTAAATGAAAGTGTAATCAAAAAGGTGAACTTTGGCTTCTTAAGCTATGGTTAACCACATAAGGATTAAAGAGTTACAACTTTGTTCCCAAATACGACAAGTTAATTTAAAATTAATCATGATACATTAAATAAAAGTGTAAAACGATCACGTAATAGATTTTGCAAAATAATCATAATCAACGTTCTATTCATATGCAAAAAGTCATCTACTAGTCCACATTATAATATTTACTACTACTATATGTACCCTACAAAACCTTTGCATAGAGTTATATCCCCTTTGGCTTGATCGGTAGGCTATTTTATTTTTGGTTTCGGGCAGATCCGATTTTTCAATGATTGTATTTTAAACTGGAATACTGTTGTATTGCTTCTTTACTTTCGATTTAACACAGAACCCAAATCGCTTTTATTCTATTAGACGTTTAAAAAAAACATAATTAATCATCCGCGATTCCTGGTGAAAATCGTCTGAAATTCGCCCCCAAATCCACCTAGCTTTTGATAAAAGCCTGACTATAATTTGTGAAGTAAAGGAGGCTGAGCATTGTGTGAGCAGCACAATATCTTAGAATGTCATTGCTATAAAATATATCGACCCTTATTGCCATAAAGACTGATGGGGACTTTAGTAACTAATATATTGTCGTGGTGGTGTGATAAGGTTTACAAGGAACCCTATTTGCAGTCTTGTACTTACCCCAGAGAATGTTCAAACCTGGTGTGAGTGGCCCCGGCAAACACATAGTTAACAGCCCCAAGTTGCTTCAGGTAACGAAGACGCTGAAACTCTTTAGTGTCCACAATTATTTGACAGGTTTGATTCAGGTTAATATGACCATGAACTGGATCATTAAATAACTATAAATAAAAGAAATAGTGGAAAAGCGCTTGTGTCATTAGGCAAAAGAAGTAAAAGTAAAGCGTTATTGTACTTCAGCAAAAGTTTTCTTCTTTTACTTGTAAAGAAGAGTTGCAAATGAGTTTTATTTTAACGAATTATAGTGTCTACCATTTATTTTTACTTTTACTTCGTTACATTACATTACATTACTACAATCATTTATTCGTTACAAGAAAGAAAAAACAGCAGTAAGGAAATCAGTTTCTCACAGGATTCTTCAATACGCATGCTCCGATACGAATGATCGTAGAGAACGAAATGTTTAGTAGAATGGAGTGTGCGGCTTCAATCTTTGGATTAAAAAATAATCGTAACAATAAGTGATTGTGATTCAACAACAGAAGACGCTGGACATTCCTGGTCATATTTATAGTCAATTTTCCAGTTGATAACCTTAGATGGAAAATAGGTTATCTTAGTGTATTTGTTGTGAACGCCAAAATACACAGAATGTCGCTCGTATGCCATCAAACTTTAAAACTCTTTAAAAAGCGTAATGATCCTATTTCACACAGAGTTTTAATTAGATTAAATATTTAAACTTTTAAACACTTGGCTTACATCTGCTTTTTTCTTATATTTAAAAAAAAAATAATTTTCGAACATTTTTTTAGATACATTAGTCTTAACTCAATGTTTTTTTTTCCTAAGTATGAAAAACTGGTTCTGAAAACAACAACGATCAGGCACTAATATTAAAGCAGAAGCTGATAATATTACTTCGAGATCAGACATATCTGTAAACCACAGAAAGACTTTTGGTCTTTCTGTGATATATCATTCATTGGTTTTACTGTTCACTGAACTGATGTAGCATTATTAGACAGAAAATCTGTTTGCTTGGCCTTGAGACACAAGTACAGTTCGCCTACCTTTGACAGTTCAACATTAATACTGGGAGAAATCCTTACTGAGTTTGGTATTAGCCGTAAAACAGGACAGCAACATATAATGGTCAATTTCGTCAAAGCAATTTGTTTTTAGACTGACAGATTATGATGATGAAGACGATGATCAGGCTGATGACAATGTCATTTTGTGCAAAGATGTCACGGTAATAGATGTCAGCGAAATGATCAATTCTGGAGACGATAGATCTATCTTATTCCTCATCAGCGATGTGCCTGTCATACATTAAATCTGATACAGTGCGAAACGTGAATGTGATATCTGAGTGTTATACATCAGTGTGAAACGCAGTGTGGTACATCAGTGTGGAACGTGAGTGTGATACGTCAGTGTGATACGTCTGTATGAAACGGGAGTGTGATATGTCAGTGCGATACGTGAGTGTGATACGTGATACATATTTATGTACAAAGAGATAGTCAATACTACCTAGCGTGACGGAACCGTATCGGTTTGTAAAAGCCGAAAATTTCGAAACACAGTTTTAAGGCCTTTCTTTCAGTAAAAGGCTAATCGCTAATTTTTTTTTTTACCGGCTTTCATTCTGAAACAAAATTCGGTAGAAAATAAAATAAATATGACAGACAAAAAGAGCAAATTGTTCATCTCAAACACATAGAAATAATTGTAAATTAATGAGAATTATTTCCGGGAAGAGTATTTACACAAACGTTAGCACTGTTTAAAATAGCCACCGTAAAAAGATGATTCATAGGGTTTTTTTTTTCGCTTTTTACTACTTGGTGTTTACATCTTTTTCAATCAAAGCTGAACACCTAAAAACTTAAGCTTTTAAATGTGCTTACTTTACCGAGCTACCCCCTTTCCACAGCATCCTAAATCCAGGGTACGTAGGGATTTATTTATTTTTTCTTCTTTACATTGTAATTCTTTGAGATCATAAGCCTCAAAGAAAAATAAAGGTTCGTTGGAAGATACAAATAACATTATATCAGTGAGATACATGGTGTGTACCATCATACCCTGCTGTGAGATACATGGTGTGTACCATCTTACCCTGCGGTGAGATACATGGTGTGTACCATCTTACCCTGCGGTGAGATACATGGTGTGTACCATCTTACCCTGCGGTGAGATACATGGTGTGTACCATCTTACCCTGCGGTGAGATACATGGTGTGTACCATCTTACCCTGCGGTGAGATACATGGTGTGTACCATCTTACCCTGCGGTGAGATACATGGTGTGTACCATCTTACCCTGCGGTGAGATACATGGTATGTATCATCTTACCTTGCGGTGAGATACATGGTGTGTACCATCTTACCCTTCGGTGAGATACATGGTGTGTACCATCATACCCTGCGGTGAGATACATGATGTGTACCATCATACCCTGCGGTGAGATACTTGGTATGTACCATCTTACCTTGCGGTGAGATACATGGTGTGTACCATCTTACCCTGCGGTGAGATACATGGTGTGTACCATCATACCCTGCGGTGAGATACATGGTGTGTACCATCTTACCCTGCGGTGAGATACATGGTGTATACTATCTTACCCTGCCTTTGTCCAATCTTTTAGTGGCCATCCTTGGTGGTTCTTACATTAGAAACTAGAATAAAACATTGGATGTGTCATCAACATAATTATCTAATTCACGCGTTACATATAGATCGGTTATTTTATTGAATAAAATGTTGTTCTAAAAGAAGAAAATTCAATACCGCTCTACCTCGATTATTTAATTTTATCTAATAAAATCTTCTCGTCGAGATTTGTTTTTTCTAAAAGAATTAGAACATCATTGTATAAATTAAGCCTTTCACATGAAACTGCAAACACTGCTGCTACTGGTACAGTGTAATCCTGTTGAATTGATCAATAGTATGGTATAACATTTCTTAGAAAATATCTTGATAGATTCACAATCGATAAATTCAATGACTAATAAAAAAATAAAAAAAATAAAAATGCCACTGCATGGTAAATACATGTCGCTGATTATGTTTTTCTATCTGTACCCTGCAAAAACTTTGCATAGAGTTATATCCCCTTAGGCTTGATCGGTAGGCTAGGTTATTTTTCGTTTCTGGCAGATCCGATTATTTTCGTGATTGTATTTTAAACTGGAATACTGTTGTGTTAATTCTTTACTTTTGATTTAACACAGAACCCAAATCGCTATTTTTTTTATTAGATTTTTAAATAAAAGGCACGAGAAAAAAAAGGCTTTGGCAGGTTGAAAGTTTACATTTTATCACCACTCTTATTAACACAAATAGTGGCCTGATACGTTACCAAAAATCATGAATAACAGTTTAAATAAAAAAAAATGTACCAACACCAGTTCTTTTGTTTAGGTTGTAGGCGTGTGCGCCAGCCCCGTAGCGTGAAAATTTTACAGCAGGAACCAGGCATTCTACAGCAGGGGCCAGGCAATAGCAGGGGGTGGCCAGGTAATACATTTTACTAAGTAGAGCAAATAAGCAGAGGGGGCCAGACAAAACGCAGGGGGGGGGGGGAACCGGGCTTGGTGTGCGCGAGTATAAAACTCATCAGGCGAGTGCACATCCATTACAACAGAGTGCGCACCCATTACAACAGAGTGCACACTGTGTAAACCCATTACAACAGAGTGCACGCCCATTACAACAGAGTGCACACCCATTAAAACATAGTGCACAACCGTTATAAGATAGTGCACATCCATTTTTGTCAAGTAGGCATGTGCTACTCATTTTTTTTTCGAATCGTTCATCAAGTACGACCATCAAAACGTAAATAAAAGTTGACGTCACAATAAAACGTATCATCTCACATGTTTATATTTAGAAGTATATCAATTGTATTTAAACTTGAAGAAATTTTTAATGAAGTCTAAATGTTGAAATCTGTTTACATGGAACTGGTGCTATGTATTACTCTACCGTTGTACGACACAATGTCAAACCGGTGCCATGTATTAATCCACTGTTGTACGACACAATGTTAAACCGGTGCCATGTATTAATCCACTGTTGTACGACACAATGTTAAACTGGTGCTATGTATTACTCTACTGTTGTACGACACAATGTTAAACTGGTGCTATGTATTACTCTACTGTTGTACGACACAATGTTAAACTGATGTTATGTATTACTCCACTGTTGTCGCCACAAAGTAACTGCTCATACGCTGTAGTATCAAAATAAGATTTATAAAATGTTCGTTTGCACTATGTGCACTAGAAACATACTTCCTCACTTTAGTGTTGAATAAAGTCTCGTGTGCCCGAGAACCATATGCACAGTATACGATCAACCGCTAAATGCCTAGGCGCTTTTTACGTGAACCCCTGGTAAAGCTACCTATGGTATGCACAAGCCTCATCAATGTCGATATTGGAAAACGCAGCCATACTCTGATGATACTTTGGGGACGGATGTTCGTGTGGTATAGAACACTCGACTGTCGACCGGTGGGTCCTGTGTTCGAGCCTCAGAACCTTGGGATTTTTTTGCAGGTCCTGCTGTAAGTTACCAAGTACATCCAGTTTTCAATGGGTACATGACTTAAAGTTGGGGAGGGGGAATAAAGATTGCTGGGCGTTGTGCAAACGCCGAGGTTAATGAAACAGATGAATTCTATACTTCATCTGCTCCGATGAGCCCTTAGGGGGAATAAGAAAACTTTCTTTTTTTTTATGATTCATTGAGTTGCAATACATATGACTCTTTAGTGTTATTCACTGACGTTTCTGTAGTCAATGTAGGTCGCTTGTCAAATACCTGATGTATTCTATATTGCTATCTGTTCATATTTGAAACATAGATGAAAACCAAGTCAGAGATGTCAATCATTGACAAGAGATTTCAAGATGGGATTCAGCCTGCAGAAGACATTGGCAAATTTAATATAATTGGTCTCTGTTCCCCATGGACACGGGAATGGGCCGATCATTTGAAAGACATTGTAGAGGCTATCCAGGATCTATTCTCCCAACACAATATAACTTTGAGCTTTCTGTGGATTCCAAGTCATTGGAAATGGCAAGACAGTATGAATTTAAGACGCACATTCATTGAGGATGATAGTTTTCATTAGAAAACATAGTTGCCGAGATTCGCGCTTTAGAATCTAAACAGTTGGGATCTCGGGCTGTAAGAACTGTTTGGAGAGGATGTCTGGCGAAACTTGAAAAGCAGAGGCCTCGTTAGCAGTGAAAGGGCATAGAAAGCGCTCAAATATCACATGCATAAACTAAAATATAAGCTCTGTCATAAATTAGATGCATACATTAACATAAATTAAAATGTAAGCATAACGTTAATTTCGTACAACTCACACTTGAACAAGGAAGTTGATTTTTTTTTTATAGGATAGATCCATAGATATATCTATTTCTGTCCTTATCTCGTTATCTAATTCAATATGTGGTGTTTGTTTTATGTACATATATATTTTCCAGGAAATCAAATTTTCCCGACATTGCCGGTTTCAACACGTACAAAATGTTGAAGAAATAACTACCAAATATTCATGACTCAAATTTCGAGAGATTAAATTTTACAGAGAAAAATCTAATGTAGGCTTAATAAGGCTCAGAACTGTATTAACCAAGCAGATGTGGAAATATTATGCATTTATGCCTTTAAGAGCCAAAATATCCCGTAAAAAAAAAAGTAAAAAAAAAAAAAAAGCAAAAAAAAAAAATACAATTTAAAATTAAATATACACGCAATAATATCTAAACACATCTTCGCTTTAGAA